>JALBYZ010000668.1:0-18924 GCA_038050575.1 Globisporangium mamillatum
CTCTTGTTGCCTAGCACGGCCGTGTAACTCGCGGACGGGGACGCGATGGTCTCGGATCCGGTGGCGCCCATCTAAGTCTGGGGGATACTGTGTGTGTGTGAGATCGGAATGCGAGCTCGCCGGCAGATTTGGAAATGAGCTCTTCGCATGACCACAAGGTCTTTCCTATTCTATTGCCTGGATGAATACTGAGTGGGGCACGGTCTCTTTTATTTCGTCCCGCCGTTGTTGTTGCTGGGAAAGCGAGAGACTGTCGCAGGATGGGGTGCCGACGGGTTGAAGCGACAGAGACGAGCCTACATCAAGTGCGCATATTGACACGCAACCCCAGCAAAGCCTGACGTCAAATCTGAAAATCTGGGGAACACACGACGCCCAGCAGATCAGAGTTATTCTATTTTTATGTTGGTTTCGATGTAGAAGATTCGAAACTGTACGCCTACAATAATGGATTATTTTGGAGGGATTTTTTTGCTAAAGGGCTGGCTGTGTGTGTGCGTGGAGATCGCCAAGTCTGCCTGACCTGAGTTCTCTCTTCACTCACGAAGAAGGCTCACAAAATATCGGAGACCTTCTCCACACCCACAGCATCAGAGACCATCAGACCTGCATCTTGATTCAGGTTCAATGGTAGCGGAGACCATCCATCATGTCGCGTACAAGTAGAGTTCAGTTCAGACGCCCCATACATTAGCATGGCGCTTCCAGGAACCATTCAGTGCAAACGGATCCAAATGGATCCAAATGGACCCAATCCAAACGGACCCAATCCGCTCGGTCTCTAAAATGCCCCAGGTGTTCCGTGTGTGTTTGTACCCAGCGCATTCGTATCCATCGCTTCTTCGGTTCAATACTGAATTACTGAAGAGATCATAATACTGGAACCGCTGCCGGTTGCCATGCTTTCTTTCCATGTTTGCCGCCGTTTGACTTTTGTGTGAACACGGTTTGTTGTTGTGCTGTTGAGTGGGGAGGCAAACCCATCCGTTCTTTTTATGGCGGCCTGTAAAATCACCTCTGCAGTGGCTTGAAGCTGTTGATTTTGGTCAGGCACCACACAAAATCATGGTGTGCGCCTGACCAACAACAAACTGGCTCGTCTGCCTCCGTTCTCTCTATGCCTGACCACACTGGAAACTTGAAACGGCGGTCGCTGGACTCACGGCTCTCAGGTCAGGCGCACAGGCAAAAAGGCTAGCGCCGCCCACCGCACGAGCAGTGAACCCACATTTGAAAAAGAAGAAAGGTTTTCTATTTATCTACCTCGGCAGATTAAGTATCCTGGAACCTTTTGATCACTCTACACAGCGACTCTATATTGGTGAGACAGTACCTTTAATGTCACTGTCCGTGTATTGCTGCACGCGCTGGAATCTCGAGGTGTCTCCATCTTGGGTTGTTGGCGTGAAGGTGCGTCGGCCACGTCAGTCCATCGCCACATTTGCCAGGAAGTCTGCCGTCTTGTTAGTTTCCCGTCGTGCGTGAGTCCACGAGGTCCAGGCAATGTGCCCGACGACATCGTCCACTGCCTCTGCATGGCCGCGGAGCTGCGGTGCGATGATAAAAGTGTAACCGTTGCGCGAGTCAATGATCATGTTGTTATCGCTGCGATGACGAGGTATGCCCCCGAGAGCTGTTCGTGCGTATTCTAGCCCATATTGTAGAGCTCCGTACTCGCATACATTCTTGGTGATGTTCGCTCCCTTGTACGCACAGCCACAGACAGCGAGAATTCACTCGAGGATGTGCGTATTTTGCAAGACGAGCGCTCATTTGCTGCCTCCAGGCCCTGAGTTTCCTCGCACGCCGCCGTTGAAATACAGTCGCGCGTTGGACCAGCCTGGTGTTTCAAGTGGCTCGTCTGGTTGATCTAGCATCTGGATGCATTGGTTCATTGCGGTGCTTTCGGAGGCTCTGCCACGCATCACTCTTCTTTTCCTCACCACTGCGATGACCTGCCGCACACACGATCTCCAAACATGGTCTTGGCAGTCCTCGGTCGAGGCTGCAATGCGTTCGTGAGCCGTTGCGTTTCGTCGTCTCCATAGAGCGCTGTTACCGTGCACGCGATGAACCAGATAGTCTTGAGCGCCGTGATGTGGCCTAGTGTGAAAAACTCGAATCTGCTCGCTCTCTCCTTGTTCGCGGCCGTGCACATGCTCAGGATTGCGCTGCTTCCGTATCGCTACTTCTTTAGCTTGGCCCAGTCATCCCGTGAGTCGATTATCACAGCACACTGCTGAGAGGTGGCGCATGCGTCTATCCTTTTCAGCCATTCTTAAATCCAATTCCACGTCATACTCTCTGTCATTCTCTCCTTCGAGTGCGCGAGCCAACGTACGATCAGTTGCTCTCGCATCGTCCTTGTTAATGCTATTACTGTTGGCCACTTCAAGCTATTCAGTATCACGTGCAGCCCAAGTGAGGCCCTCAGCATTCGTAGGACGCCCTGCCAGCCTGATGTGACCGCCTTCATCCACACCCATGCCCAGAATGCAGCGATGGGAACTCGTGCTTCGAAGTTTTGGCCCATTCTCCTTTCATGTCCTCAGTGGCTCATGACCGCCAGTACCTGCAGCCTGCGTTCGCGCATCGTCGGCGCTGATTTGACGAGCTTTCTCGTCTGCGTCTTGGTTTTTTTTTAGTGCCACTGCGGAGTTGTTGGCGTTTACTACACTCTAGTTGCGCTTCTCCTTGTCCACAGGCGTTGTCTCGTGTTCTCGCTTGCCCGATGACGCCTGCGACAATGATGGAGTCCAGAGCAAGCCTGACGCCTCCATGGGTTGACTTTCTGTCGATGTTTGGGATAGTAGTGCTTTCACCTGCTGCTGTCATTGCTGTAGCATTTCGCTGGAGACGTGGAAACGGTGCATCAACTATTCGACGTCTGGGTCATGCTCTAGGTCTAAACCACTGAGAGCCTGCTGCTCCGCTATGGACGTTTGTGCGAGCAGACGCTGTTTGAAGCCATGCGGCCTACGAAACTGTTGGAGATTCACATGGGTTCATAGGGCGATCTCCAGCCACGCTCGTCATGGATCCATGGGGTGATCTGATGGTGCGCATCGCAAAGCAGGCGCTGTGGCCATACAGACTGTACCCACAAGCCTAAATTTCAAATTGGAGGCACCACGCTCGAGAATGCGTTACACGTTTGTTGGTAGACGAGAAGAAAAGAGAAGTTCGCGCTATGTCTCATTGTTATCCACGATCGATAGGCAAGCCCAGCGAGCGTGATGGAGTGTACTGAAAGGCTTCGCTTGGTCTTCATGGCGACTTGGACTACCACGGTAGGTAGCTAACGTTAACTGAACTGGTGTGTGTTCCAGAGGTGCGTGCGCTGAATAGCTTCATATCATCCTCCCACGTGGCACGCTCAGAGAAGCGTGCCGCACTCCGAGTAGCTCTTGGAATAGTCGGTCTGCACGACCCAGCAAAGGCGGCAGTAGTCGTCCTTGCAGGACGTGCTCTCCACTTCCGTGGCACACTTCAGGTCCAGCACCGCGTAGATGCCGTAGATCATGGCTTCGGCCGTGAAGCCGTCGGTGCAGTCGATGAGCTCGGCGTCGAAGGCTGGACTTGGTACTGGCGTGGTCGCCTCGTCTGGAGCTGGCGTTTTGCTCGTATCAGCTAGTGGTGGTGTCGATGCACTTGTGATATCAGTTGGCGTTGGGGCCAGCGTCGTCGGTTCTGGAGTTGGCGCTAGAGTTGAACCAATCGTGGTCTCAGCTGGGGTTGGATCTGGAGTCGGAGCTATTGTAGTCGGTTCTGGAGTAGATGCAGGAGTTGGAGCAGTCGTGGACGGTTCTGGAGTCGGCGTGGGGGTTGGAGTAGCCGTAGCGGGAGCTGGAGTCGGCGCACTTGTGGCTGGAATTGGTGATGGAGTCGGTGCAGCTGTTGTTGGAGCTGGAGTCGGGGCGACCGAAGCGGGGGCTGGAGTTGGTGCGGTCGTTGCAGCAGCAGGAGTCGGTCCGAGTATCGTATCACTAGGTGCTGTACCAGTACCACCGACCGCCGCTATTGGCAAAGTCAGAGACAGCGGACTGGAGCACGGATGATAAATCTTGGACAGATCGCTTCGAAATACCTGGCAGAATCGGCACTGGTCGTTCGTACAGACACTGGGTCGCACGCTCGGGCTCACGTTGCACGAACCATCAGCGACGATCCCGACGCCGTAGCCGCCAAGAGCTGAAGCCGCTGGTCGACACGTATTCACTTGAGCCACATTGTCGAGCGCAATGACGCCGCCAGTGCAGCAGCAGAGCACGAGCACGCTCAACATGTGACGAAGCGCGGAGCTCGGCATCCTCGGGATCCTCGGGATCGAAGAAGAGAGGCGCGCGTGAGGTATTTCGTCTCGCAACCTCGCGTACGCGCTTGCGAAGAAGAAGCTCGTGAGGTGAGGTGAGGTCTGGACAAATGTAACGAACGCGCCGCTTGCGATCCCTAGCGGCCGACCACGTATGTCGAAGTGGCGCTGGGCTCTTTATAATATCCCAAGCTGGATATCGGCTTTCTCGTTGAAGACCGAGAGCATTTTGAACCACGTCATGACATGTCGTGGGCCCATCTATCCTTCTCTTGCCAGCGTCGATGAGCTAGCTGTATGATAATAGTACTCACAGATGGTATCCGAACTGTTGGCGGCTCGCTCCATAAGCAAAATGCACTCGTTGCATGCTGAGGTCTCAAGTACCCGTCGACTATCACGTGGATTTTGCTTCGTGATGCGTACAGAGCAGGAGGGTCCAAGTAGGACACGATGCTAAAGAGACGAACTTGTCATTGCAACACGCCTCGAGCCGTGCTTCGCGCTCTACTCTTGGTCTATCGCTTGAATGTCCTGCAGTCCGGACATCACCCATAGAGGTCCGACATCGCGACCATCGTTGCAACAATGGTTGGTATTATAGGTTCTCGAACACTGTCGAGGCCAGAGCGTGATCGAATGTGGACATAGTGCGAAGCTCTGCCCTGTTAGGCTGAGAGTTCGTAGTTGTGAGTCGGAAAGCCTTGACATTTGTTACAATTTCACAAACGCGTTGAGATTGAGCGAGTTCAAGCACTACACACACAAGCTGTAGAAAAATCCTCAAGATGATTGGTAGGGTATCCTTTGTTGTTTTCTATTTATGTGCCATGTATTGTTTGTTTAACTAGAGAAGGTTGTGTCCAATCCATACACAGTGCGATGGCTGTTGGCCGGGGTTTGTGTTTGTCGGCACCGTTCTTTTCTTTGACTGCCGCCGGGTCTCTCTTTCTTTTCTTTTTCATTCGCTGGCTTGGTAGACGAACGAGAAGCTTCACTCGTTAGCGCCGCAGTTGCGCTGGAGCCTATCGGATAAACGATTCGCACTGCTGAAAGTAAGTAGAGAACTCCGTCTGTCCAGCTGCACACAAGCGGCAGTATTGGTTGATGCAGGTCGTCAGAGACATCCCGTCCTCGTCAACTTCCTCGGTATATTCGGAGTAGCACGATTCGTCTGGCGCCGCGTAGATTCCCATCTCCAGAGCAGAAGTATTGAGAGTCACCATGCAATCGACTTGACCATCTGGGGAGGGAGTATTAGCTGAAGGCGGTGCTGGAGTAGCAGGAGCTGGGGTCGTAGGAGCTGGGGTTGTAGGAGCTGGAGTTGTGGGTTCTGGGGGTGTTGAGGTAGGAGTTGTAGAAGTTGGGGTGGTAGGAGCTGGAGTAGTTAGAGCTAGGATAGAAGGGGTTGAAGTTGTTGGAGATGGAGTCGTGTCACTAGACGCAGTGCCAGTCCCGCCGACCACTGCAACCGGCAAAGGCAGCGGCAGTGACAGTGAGCATGGACGGAAAATCTTGGACAACGTGCTTCGGTATACCTGGCACAAGCGGCACTGGGTATCCAAGCAGGCAGTGGAGCGAATGCTCAGGTCGACATTGCACGAAGTGTCCGAGATGATCCCAATACCATTGTCACTAAGTGCCGACGCAGGTGGGCGACACGTCGCTACGTCACCTTGGGCAGCCACGTCACGAGTACAGCAGCAGAGAACAAACGTGCTCATCACGAGAGCCACGAGGCCCTTGGAGCTCGGCATCTTGAACAGTCGAAAGAGAGAAGAAGCGCTTGCAAACTATCTTGTTCTTGAAAGTCGGGTACTCGCTCGCACAGAAGAGCGCAAACTGAGGTCTGCGCGGCATGGAGCCCGCCAGCCATCCTCAGTGGGCGGTGGCACACGTAGAGGCGTAGAGGCGGCGAAACGAACCACGCGCCACTTGCGGTCAGCGACCGTCCGTGCGGGTGTTTCGCGGAGCGCCATCCAGCATTGTACGCACTGTCTGCGCACAAGCCAAAGACACTGGGTCGAATCGATTGGCGGGCGTTCATAGAGATGGCGATCAGTTTCTTCACGCACTTGGTGTGACCGTTGCATCTAGTTGAAGAGCCGCGTGTGTGTTTGTTTTCTCTCGCAACAACGAGCGCGTGCGTCGCCTCCACTCATTCGTTCATTGGCGCACTTCCTCATCTGCTACTGCTACTGCAGCGATGACCTCGACACGAAACCACGGTGAGCGACGTGTCAGCGTGTGCTCCATAACGAGCAGAGCGGTTCACTCGAGCAGACCTGGTCGGTTGTGTTGAATATGTTGCTGTATTCATCGTGGTCGTGGGCTGTTAGAGCGCGGTTTCTAGTTTAATATTCAAACAAGGATGCGCCACGTGAATTTAGGACACTAATCCTGGATAAGCCAATTGTGTATCCAGCAGAAAAAAATATATCCTTTATATTCTTTAAATATATATTTAAATATATTTAGACGGTTATTATATTGACTATCACCTTTATATTCATACCAAAAAATAAATATCAACATATGATACCTATTATAGTGGGTTTCTGAATGCGTGCGCTCCCTGAAGTGAATGCGAATCCTGCAGCAATGCAAGCAAACCTCATTCCATCATTCGCAGTCGCAGTCGCCACCTCTCATGCCGGAAGCGCAGAACGCTTCGCGCCGCATCTCGACCCTCCAGCAGCACCTGCAGCCGCGCTCGTCCTCTGGAGTTTCTCCGTCCTCAATAGCACCAGTCATAACCACCACCATGGCGTACAAATCCCCCGTCACGTCCCATGTGCTCGACACGTCGCGCGGCTGCCCCGCCGCCAACATGAAGATCGAGCTGCAGGCGCTTGACCACGTCGGCACGTGGCACATCGTGAGCGGCGGACTCACCAACTCGGACGGCCGTGTGGCGTCGCCTCTTGTGCCGGAGGGCACACAGTTCCTCCCGGGCACGTACCGCATGGTGTTCTACACGCAACAGTACTTTGAAGCGAACGGCGTGAGCGAGTACTTCTACCCGAACGTCGAGATCGCGTTCCTCATCAAGCGCACCGACCAGCACTACCACGTGCCGCTGCTCATCAACCCGTTTGGGTACTCTACGTACCGCGGAAGCTAGAAGGTGACCCCGCAGTGCGTGTGACTCAATGTGAGTGAATAAATGTATGTCCATGACCAAGGAATAAAACCGACGATGAACACGATTCCTCTGTCATGGGGCCTCTATTTCTCTAATGCGTTTGCTGGCTATGAGGGTAACTCTCAATATTCATCATCACTGTCGTCGCCATATCCGTGTGACACTCGCATACCTCCAAGATCATCCGGTAGAATCGGCGCGTCGTCGACCTCCGGATCCGGGTCGTCAAAATCGCTCAGTGCAGCCTCGGGGTCGCGCGTTTTCATCCGCTTCTGTTGCTGATTCTTCTTCGCCATCGTTATCTTTGATATTGCTGCTGCTGAGCTCTTTATAGATGACTGATTCTGCTTCGTTGCGCTATTCCTTTGAGACGTTGACGATGAAGATACCTTGGCGTTGCTGGATGTGTTGTCGGATGGTCCAGGTGCCCTGCAGCTATTAGATGAAGAGATCGGTCCGCCTGCCTTGGTATTCGTGGCACTCGCAACTACAGTCTTTGATGTGGCGCTCGTTGTTGTTACTGTTGCTTTCTGTGAAGCCAGTGGCGGAGTCGGTCGTGCAACTTGGGATGCGTGTCGTGGCTCTTGTGGCCTCTTCATTATCGTACCAGATCCCTTCACTGCTGACACTCGCACTGGAGACGTCTCCTGGTTGTTTTCGACCTCAGATAGGGCAGAAGAAGGACATAAAGACCCTAACTGAGTTGGGGGGCATAGAGCAGTTAGACTGGGGAGCTTAGCTGGAGCTTTGTTTACAACTGACGGTTTTGCTCTTTTCGCTGGAGCAACGGGGGCTGTTGTTACTGCAGAAATGGTGGGAGAACTCCGATCCACTGGCGTAACCACCTGTAGAGGCGCTAAGCTGGACATCATCGTGTTGCTGCTCTTCCTGGGCGTGACGGCACCTCTCGGTGTGAACGTGTTTCCGCTTTTCGATGGTGCTCGTGGGAGAAACTGATGGTAGTAGTCCAGCTCGCTCTTCGCAGACGCCTGGTCCTTCATCACGTCTTCTTTTGCGGACGCGACGAGATGGTTGAATTCATCAAGCTCTGCTTTCGTCCTCGCGTCCAGTCGACTCTCTGGGAACGGCTCTTCTGGAAGCTGAGAGAATTCGCTTTCGTGGCCAGCCGATGATGGTGACACGGTCGAATTAGCTCCATTGCGAGTCGAATTGCGTGCTCGTAGCTTTAAAATGATCGCTTTCGCCTCGAGTTGGTTGCACACCTCTGCTGCAGCACTCGCGGGCTTGTTTGAAGTTGATTCGAGTGGAGGTGTCTGTACTCTCGAGCTGGAACTTGAATTCGGTCGAGACGACGAAATTAACGCTAGTAAAGAGATTGGTGTTGTGATCGCAGGAGAGCGCGGTCGCAGCGGCGCTAGCGCACTCTCCGACTTTTTTTTGCTGCAGTTGAAGCTCTCGGACATCCTCTCCGGCCGTCGAGCAGAAACAGTAGCGTGTTCATTGGATAGAAGGCGGTGGTTCTTCTCAATATACTCAAAGAGTTTAAGCGACGGCGCCTTGATCTCTGGTAGCGACTGTGGGAAGAAGAAGAAACCAGAGTCTCGCGTCTCGACAAACTGACAATTTGGCGGAGAGCTCGCTTTAACAGCCTGTAGCTTGACGACGAGCTTGCTCAGGCGAGTCTGGATCACAATCTGGTCCTGGAAGTTGTCCCACGCGTAGTCGCTCTCTGTGATGTGCGGCCGAATGAACTCGACAGTGTACTCAAGCGGGCATGTTAACTCGAGAAGAGGCATGAACGGGGATACCAGTGCTGCTGGACCGCTGAGTTTGAATCGTGGTGTGAATGGCACTGTGATCACCAGAGGCAGGCAGACATCGTCATTATCCGCATTTTCACGAGGCACCAACGAGATCACGATTGTTTGCTTCGACAGCTATGAAATCCATTCCACGATGATCAAAGCCTGGTTTTAGCAAGGGGGGATGAAATCTTAACTGGGAAACAATGTCACCAACCTACCTCTCCATGCTGGCTCCAGTTTGCAAACACCACGTGGCTCGCGGACACTTCAAGGTCGTACTCTGCATCGGTAATGAGCACCAGCGTGGAAGTCTTCACCACCCTCAAGCTCGCTCCGCATGCTGCTTCCTGTGCAGCCATTGTCGCAGGTAGCGAGTGCCGCTGTTTCTCGCCATCAACGTCTCGCTCCTACTACTCCGAATTGACAGCGCCCGAAGAGCGCTCCTGAAAATCATAAAATTAGCGCTATCATGCCGACCAAAACGCACGCTCTTGAGAAATCGGGTCAGCACGCTTGCTGCGCTTGGGCTCCCCATCATTCTCATTTCTCACAAGACGGAAATCATTTTTGGCACCTGAAACGGACGATCCACGCGTGCTTGGGCTGCAGCAACCAACGCGATCATGCTGCCGGCACCCAAAGGAACTTTGCGAGAATGAGGGGGATCCCTGTCAGGTCAGTGGTACTGGCATGACAGTCACGAAAACCTTCGAGTTCTGCTTGCTCCGCATCCCATTTATCGCTGCTTTCGAGCTTTTTGGGGATTTTGATCGCTTATCATTCGTTTCACCTCACTTCGGTGCGCTCACTTGCTCATCTGCAAGCTCAAGTGCAACCATCCACCTTTTGCAGCTCCCTTTTGCTGTTGCTGCGAAGAAGGCGTCATTTCGAAGTAGACCTCTTAGTTCCGTCGCTTGCCTCACTTGACCTCATGGATAGCGGTATGCCGTTCCCTTTCATTGAGCTCTACGGGAACAACAATGGTCCAAGAATCGTCCCAGGGGTGTCGATGGCGGCATGGAAGCAGGATTCAAAGGCGGCGCGCTGTGGGATCTGCATCAAAAAGTTCAGCATCGTGCGACGACGACACCACTGTCGCGCGGTAAGAAACTTTGAGACTATGCTTTTTTTCTTCATATGGCTCCAACTGGTTCATCCAAAACTCACCACAAGATTCGTTGGTGTTGTCTTGCTAGTGTGGGGACATCTGCTGCAGACGATGCCTGGGCTTCTGCTTGGTCAACGTCCCTCAGCTTGGTGTCGATCTTGCTTACACGTGCGCGAGATGCATCCGCCGCCATACTCGAGAGAACTCATTGGTTCAAGACTTCGCTCAGCTTGCTGAGTCCTTTGACAGTCCGTGTAGTTCTCGCAGCGGCGGCGGGCGAAGCAAATCTGGGACATTCCTCACGCAGTCGGCGAGCGACTACGGGTTTTCGATCCCTGGTTCTCCGTGCTCGCTTGCGTCCGCGCTGACGCCGTGCGGCTCACCGCGAGCATGGGAGCAGGAGTACAAAGTGATCGTGAGTCAGTACCACAACCAAAAACTCCATTCCGTGTGCTCGCTGCTGGGGGATTACCTCGAGTGCAAGGGCGGCGCGATCGTGCTTGCTGACGAGGAGCACATCTGGGTGCTCGGACACAAAGGACTGCGCACGAGCGTCCTGCACTCGGACACGTTCCTGTCGATCTGCCACCGCTCCATCATGGGGAAAGAGTCTTTTAGCGTCTCAAAGAGACAGAGATCCGTGAGCCAGCAGCAGCATTTTGAAGTGGAGCCCCGCGACGCCTTTCATTTCTTCTCCGCGGCACCGATCCTCCTGAATGGAAACCATCACGCCAACTCCATTGGATGCATCATCGCTCTCGACACGCGTTCGCGAGACGACAGTGCCGCCCGAAAAGTACAAAAGACGCTCGAGAACCTCGCGCAGATGGTTATGAACTTGCTCGTGGAGGAGAAGACGATCCTACGCATCTACACCTCGGGGGACTTTCGCATCTTCGCCTCCAACGGACTGGACCTCGCACCTTCAGACGCCACGCATTTCGAGAAGTTCGGCGTTGCACCGTCCCCGAAAGCCTCGACTGCTGAGTCATCGTCGCCCAGCGCCTGCTACTCGGCGTCGGCGCGATCGGCCCGGTCGAGGAGCTTCGCTTCGGGAGACGAGTCCAGCTTCTTCGCTCGGTACGCGGAAACGGCGCCGGCGCTCCACGATCACCACATGAGTCCACGAGATGCCGCGCCTCACGCCAAGGCCAACAGGAAACACGCCGCGAGCGACCCGGAGAAGCAGGAGAAGAATAAAGTGCTTTCCGCCTCCAAGTCGGCGTCTCGCCTGTGGAAGAACGAGTCCACTCTTCGTGCAGCGTAATGAGATCGCTGCTTGCCTGGTTGGTTCTTGATATTTATTCATCTGTGCTCCTGTATATTTTCTTTCCTTTTTCTCAAACCTTCCGCAAGCGACCTTCATGGGAATCAAGACGTGAGTGAACAGAACAACTCCGGTTTCAAACAAGCCAACGTGCACGTAAATAATATTAATAAGAGTGCATCTTGTGTGTGTTGAACCAACCTTTCTTTCCGTTCGTCCTCGTTGTCCTCAGCCAAGATAGCCCATGTCGCGTTTGTAGAGAGCCTTCTCCCTCGCTGTCGGACGATCGCCAAACCAGTTCCCACTACTCGAACGCTTCGCAAACCGCTTCTTCTTCCGCACGTCGGTGGGCTGGAAAATCGCTTCGAGGTCGCACGTGTCCACAAAGTCTGGGAAAATCGCCGGGGACGGATCGGAAGCGTTGGGACCGAACTGCACACGCAAGATCCGCTCGAGGTTCTCCTTGCGAGCCCATCGCGGGATGTTCTTCTTGTTGTGTTTGTCCTCGTCCTCCGAGTCGTCGCCGTCGCTTTCCGACTCGCCATTGTCCGACATATCGTACGTGCTTGCGTCGGTCGGCCGGTCTTTCGTTTTTGAAGTAGTAGCTTCCTTCTTCATAGGAGCACTTACTGCTTGAGAAGATGGCGCTTGAACCGATGTCAGCGCAGATTTTTGAACTTGTGGAGGTACAACAAGCTTCGTCGTTTTTGGCGCGGCGGAAGCATTCACAGCTTGTGAGGAGGTTGCAGTTACCTTCAAAACTTGCGCCGTTACGACTGACTTGGCTTGTTGGAGAGGCACAGCCGACTTTGACGATGTTTGGGAGCTCAGCGACGATGTGGAGATTCTTCGATTCGATGACGCTGCCTGAACCGCAAGTTTTGCTGCTCCCGCTTGTTTTTCAGCTGCCAGCATCGCCCGTTTCTTCTCCAAGCCTGCGCGCATCTCCTGCAGCTTCTGGTGGCGCTTCTTCGCCAACTCGATCTCGCGCTGCTTCTTTTCGTTCATCTTGTCCTGCTCGCGCTTCAGTTTCGCGTCGCGCTCGGTCTTTTCCTTCAGCCCCATCGTCTTCTTCTTCTTGTCATCGTCAAGTTTTCGCTGCTCTTCGTATTTCTTCATCAAGGCTTCCTTGCGCTTCATTTTCTCCAGATTCTTCTTTTGCTCAAGCAAACGAGTTTTCTCGGCCAGTTTAAGAGCGTTCACAACAGGAGCACTGCGAGTTGAGCTGGAAGCGGTACTTGTATTCTCCTTCTCCATCAGAGTTGTAAACGAATGCAGCCCGCTGACAAGATTCGTTGGTTTCCGGGATCCATTGGCTGGGGCTTTTGCTTTTTCAGCTCCAGACTTAGCAGATACAGAGGAGATGGTTGATGAACCAGAATCCCTGCGTCTGGATAACGAGTCTCTCCGACTGGAAACCGAATCCCGTCGACTGGAGGTAGAATCCCTTCGGCTAGATGCAGACTCCCTTCTGCGCGACGCCGATAGTCTTCGGCTTGGATCAGAGAATCTGCGATTGGATGAAGAAAATGGGATCTTCACGGTCTTCGTTCGCGTCTGCGATGCTGGCTCCGATTTCAACGAAACTTCGGTGGATACTGAGGAAGCCGTCGATTGTTGCACCAATGACGACGTTGAGAGGGGTTCTGGAGCCAGCGAAATGTCTTCAGTGGCGGCAGTTTGAGGAGATGGCTGCCTTGTTGCCTGCACAGCGAGTTCTGGCTCAGCCTTCATTGCTACTTTTTCTTGAGGTTCAGCAGGCTTTGACATGCCCGCCACTTGAGCGGACTTAGCCGATGGTGCATCGTCGAAGGATGATGATGGAGTAACTTGCAGTTGAGACTTCAACCGATCTCTCTTGGCCCAGAACGCACTGCTTAGTTTCGCTTCCTCAAATCTCTTTTTCGCTGACAGCTTCGCAGCGATCCGAAGTCGTTGAGCCTCTCGTTCGATGGTTTGCTGATGCTCTCGCTGTCGTCGGTCTTCGTCCGTATCGTTTGGCCCACCCAGAGTAGGCTCACTACGAGCCACCTGGAGTTCATCGGTTATCATCTGACCATTCGGCGTCGTAGGAGTCGCGTTGGTCGACACACTGGGTTGTGGCAACGAAATTGATCGAGATCTGCTCACAGAATCATCTGAGCTTGATTGGCTTGGAGATGCCCGAAGAGACTGGTCTGGTTGCGAGTCCGAAACGATCGTGTCATCCTTTCTGGCAGCGAAGCTCACCTTCATGGACGATTTCTTCTCCAGTAGCTCCGGCTCTGACGGTTGAGCAGATTGCTTTCCTCTCAAATCCATCGACATGTCGGATGTGTCAGTCTCATCGGTGATAGAATTTGTCGTGTTGGCATTGGCTTTGTGGCTGATAGTAATGGCAGCTGGTTCAGCCGATGAGCTCTCTTGAACACCCCGACGTGGTTGCTTTGATTCCAGACTTGGCTCGCTGGAAGCACTGGTCATTTCAACATCACCATCTTCTGCTACAAGTGAGTCATCGCCTTCGGTAGACTCGGTGTCGCCATTATCGTCAAGGTCAACAGATTCAGAGACGACGGCATTCCGTGGTCGCTTCCTACCCGCTCCTCGTTGAAGCGTGCGTTTTGGCTTCGCACTTGCTTGGGGCTGGAGAAGATTCTCGTCTGCTGCAGACTTCTGGGAGAGACTCACATCATCGATCCCGCAATCACTTTCTCGAACGATTTCATCCGACTTCGCGCTCTTGGACTTTGATGAAGGTGAGCTGTGAAGCTCATCGTCTAGGATGCTGGAAGATTCCTCGGTAGCAGGAGCGGCTTTCTGTTGCGATGACCGTTCGGTTGTGCTTGCTGCTGCTGCATTGATAGATCGAACGTCCACTTCTTCCTCGATTTCTTCCTCGATTTCTTCTTCGTACTCCTCATCGATCTCCTCGAGTTCCACAACGTCGTCGTCGTCACTGTTGTCTTCTTCCTCAATCGCTTCGAGAAGGCGCTCCACGAGAACCGCTTTCAAGCCTGCAGCTTTCAGTCCGCGCTTTTTCAACTCCGCGCGCAGTTGAACCACTTTCATGCTCTCAGGGTCGATCAGCTTCCTCTGCTCTTTCTTCACTCGTTTTTTGATTACAGAATTGGAACGCTTCGGCCGCATCACTTTTCGTATCCGCGTGACGAATTTCTTCACCTTCATCGTTTCCACCGTTCGGGCTGGCTCGACGTTATCGACCGCCACGAATTGTGGATTGGTGTTCACATCCGCACTTTCTGTCGGATCCGCTGATGGAATCGATTCCAGTGCTGGCTGACTTGCCGCCGAGACTTCTTCCTGCTGCTGCGTTCTTGATACAGTGGGCGAGGCAACCTTCTGCTTCTTTGCCACAAAGACGTACTCACTATACGCAGAAAAGCATGTAAACAACGCAACACAAGTCCACATCGATCAGCCACGTTTCACCCAGCGGTATCGCCCCGCACAGTCCTTCCCTACCTTGTGTACGTCGCCGGCGCAGGTCGCTTCAGCTCCAACTTGATCGCGACGTCGATCTCCTTGCAGAGAGCGATCAATTCATGTCGCAGCCAGTCAATGTTCCTGCCGTGTGTCGTCTCGAGCGCCGTAAAGTTGTCGCGCGAAAGTTCCTGCAAGTGCTTCTGCACGCGCACCACGGCGTCTCCCATGCTCAGCGTCGTTGCTTCTCTGCTAAATGTAGTCCTCTGTGTGCTGGCTGATTCTGGATACGCAGGAGAGAGACACACGCACACCCACTCACTCACGTGCTCGTCTTTTCCTGCCGTCGCGCGCTGCTTCTTGTGCGGCGAGAGTGTCACTCGGGAGACCGCGGGGTTCGTCCGTCTGGCGCCGCTTTCTCTTCTTGCGCAGCACGGTCTAATCGGGGAGGATGCTGTCTGTTTCCTGTATCAAGGTGTTGGCGCGCTTTCAAAAGTTTGAAAAGACAAAAGATTTCGCCTGATTTAATGTGTCTCAACTGAACATCAGTCTATCACTAGTAGATTTGCTGTCGAACCACACTAAAACAAAACGTTCATGACAATAGTTGTGTAAGAAACATAAATTATGGTTTCTAATAGGGTGGTTCACAATCAACAAGGACACGACCGAATGCGGCCTTTCCATGAAATCTTGCTTCCAAAAGCCCCAAAACGAAACAAGCGAAATGCTGGTGTCGCGTGCACCGATGTGGTCTTTCTTGGCAGGATTGGCGGCGCTCGCGCTCGTGGGCTTTGCGGCCCTGTTGACTATCGACGTCGATGCTAATACCAAAATGACAAGCAACAGCGGCGCTGCGTCTCGTCGTGCAGTCCAGTTCACGACAAACCTCTCGGATGACGCAGCGCTGAACACCAAGCTCCCCATCGCGCTCTTCTCGAAAGAGTATGCAAGTTTGCATCCTGACTGGCACCGTGGTGGCGCGTGGATCTTTCACGACGACTACCACCCGTGCGATCGCTTTGGCAATAAATGCACGCTTGTGAAATCCACGGACCAGAGTCGCGTCAAGGTCCACGTGAACACGACGATCGTGCCGCATTTGGGGTTCGTCAACGTTTCCTTCACGCTTCCAGCGCACGATCGCGACAGTGTGAATGTGAACGATACTATCACGGTCTACTGTGTGGACGAGCAAGAACATCCCGAAGTGCTTCATGATGATTTGGACTTTTTCGATTACGTGTACCTCGGCGACAAGCGTACAGTGATGGCCGCATCGTCACCCCCATCGCGGGGTTCGATCGTGTTTGGACCGCTTATCAACCAGCGCTGCTCGTACCAGTTCCGCTACCTCAAATACGAAGAGGATCTCGTGTACCGACAGTGGGGGGAATCCGCGCACGTGGAGATGGAAATGGGCCACTCCGAGCCAGTGGAGATCCATCTCATGCTAACGAACCGCTCAAGCGAGATGCGCGTGATGTGGACCAGCGGTCGAGTCGCTCAACCCTCCGTGCGCTTTGGTCTTCAGCCAAACAGCCTAGTCAACCGCGCTATCGCGACGACAAGCAGCTACAGTGCGGAAGACATGTGCAACGGACTGGCGCGGCGCGAAGTGGCTTCGTTCTTTCGGCATCCTGGGTATCTCCATGACGCGCTGCTCTCGGGGCTCATCCCAGGCAAGCGCTACTTTTACAAAGTTGGAAGTAAGTACGGTATCTGGAGCAACGAGATCTCGTTTGTAGTCCCCCCAGCCGCTGGCTCTGATATGTCTGCTGCTGCAAATGGAGGCAAACCGCAGAGCTTCTTCGTGTTCGGGGATCTTGGAGAGAGTGTGCTGGTCAAGTCCGACAAACTGAAGAGCTACGCTTCATACATCGATGGTGAATCGGTCGCGGCTCGCTCTGGCTCTGTCGTGGATCTAATTGCACAGGACTTTGCACGAGGAGAGTACGAGTACCTGGCTGTTTTACATGTTGGTGACATCTCGTATGCTCGCGGTCGAACTTTCCAGTGGGACCAGTTTGGAGTCATGGTGCAGCCGGTGGCCTCAAGGATCCCGTACATGGTGGCGATCGGCAACCACGAATACGACTACACGAGTGGCGGAGAGCGTGATGTCTCAGGCGCTGGCGCAACGAACGGCTGGCATCCAGCTGCGGGCAACTACAAACAAGACTCGAGTGGCGAGTGTGGACTTCCGGCAACGAAGCGATTCCACATGCCGGACAACGGGAACCAAGTGTTTTGGTACAGTTTCGATATCGGACTTGCGCACCATTCATTCATCAGCAGCGAGCATAACTACACTGCTGGGTCGTCAATGTTCAAGTGGATCGAGCAGGACCTGAGGTCTGTGGATCGCAAGCGGACGCCGTGGCTGTTTCTTCACCTCCATCGACCAATGTACTGCACACAGAGGTACGAGCCAGATTACAATGTGTCGCTGCTGATTCGGAGCGCTTTAGAGCCGCTGTTAAGCAAATTCCACGTGGACGTAGTCTTTGGAGGCCACTATCACGCGTACGAGCGCACCTGTGCGGTCATGAATGAAGTCTGTCGGTCCGATGACGAAGACTGGGCTCTCGCACCAGTGCACATCATGGTCGGCGCTGCTGGAGCGACTCTGGATGATGCAGAGTACTGGCCAAAACCTTGGAGTGCGAACGTGCAAGCCGAGTACGGCTACGGGCGACTGCACATTTACAATACGTCTCATGCTCGGTTTGAGTTCCTGCGCGTGAAAGGACAGGTGGTATCAGACGCAGTGTGGATCATGTCCTCACACGACTGGTAATTGTGGCGCGATTCAAGAGGATGGATCGTTTTCAATCCGAGGTACACCCACAAGAAACAAGCTATTCAATGATTCAAGGTCGCAGGTCTCGAGTCGTTGGATCCAGGTGAGTGCTGATATAAATGTGTAACGTGCGTTGTATTCGGTGCAATTATGAGATGGAAAGCTGCATAGCACAACGACTGATCTTGCTATCCTTGCTTCTGATGCGCCAAACTGCCTAGCGACGTCCGGTGTGCACGAAATAGATAATCGTCCCAAAGAGAATCTCCAGCGCTACAATGTACCCCACCACGATGGCCATGTTGCGATCTGGTTACACGTCGGTGAGCCCCATGCGTGTCAAAACCGCGGGGACCAGCGCTCCATCCGTGTCGGGCATGAACTGCTTGTGCATGAACGCCTCGAACGCATAAGTGTGGAACGCGAGGTAGTAGCACCAGATCCAAAGACGCTCACACCAACGATGAATCCGATGATCCCGTGGGGAGTTGAAGCGCTGACCACTCGCGTCATAGACTCGGCAGCCAACAACGACAGAAACATGTTGAGCAGGTAGTAGCCGAAGCACTTCAAGCCCATGAGTAGCACCACGATGCATGTCACCATCAACGAGATCAAGAACACCCCCGGCAGCGCGGTGAGAAAATTGACGGCAACAAAGCTGCCAATGTTCAGTGAGCTGTTGACTCGCTTGATGAAGAACGGGACGACCGCGACAGACATGAACACGAAGAGCGCGTGAGCTCCGAAGAGCAGCACTGCAATATCGTTGTCGGTGATGTTCTTGTTTGTGTATAATACATCGTTCCAATCATCGCGTCGAGCGCTGCGTACATGACGAAGCGCACCCAGAAGACACCAGGACTGCGGATGTTGTTGAGAGAGTTGCGATGGAACAAGACCAGAGACTGTCGCCAAGGAGATGGTACGCTTCCAACATTTGCAAAGGTGCCTCTTCCAATTTGAAGCTTGTCATTCTTTGCGTCTGTGGTTTTGTCATTTGCGATTTGCGCGACGACAGCGGCAGCAATGGAGCTCTGTTCGTAGGCTTTGACCAGCGCGGAAATGTCTTCATGGCCGTCAAAGTCAGCGTTCATGAC
>JALBYZ010000669.1:0-18922 GCA_038050575.1 Globisporangium mamillatum
TTTGAGCACACAAAGACACGTGGCATAATGGTATGAATGCGGTGGTTATAGTTTCACAATATCCACACAGTTTTTCGTAGAATTACGCATTTAAAACTAAAGTTTCGCCGCAAGCGAAACTCTCCTTTCCCCTCTGATAATGAGTTCCCTCTCGCAGTGTCGTCAATATTGCGATCTGTTGCGCTGTTGTGGTCTTGTTTTTCTCCTCGTGTTTTGCTCTTTCATTCGAGCCGCTTTTTGTGCTGTTTGACGCAATAGTTTTAAAGAAGTTGAAAAACGAGAATTTTCTAAACTTTTGGCGCACACTTTATCTTCGTTGGGATTACATAGTTTTGGGGTGCTATTTTCGAGCTAGCAATTTGAAAACCGTGGCGGAATACAAAATATACATTGAACTATATACTGCCGCCGTTTTCTAATTATTGCTAGAAAATGACTTGAAAAATCATATACATTCTGAGGTAAAAACGCTATATACAGAGGTTTTGTGGAGAATAAATCTTTTTATATTCATTGACCTGGTAGATAATCACGTATGCACTGTAGATATCTAAATCTGAGTCTGGTCTTTTATGGAAAGGTGTTCTTCTGATAATGAGGAGGATTCTTTTTCTTGGCGACTACACCATTCTAATTGGCGCATATATTTATCAATCATTTTGTCGGAATTGCCCAAGTAGCTAAAAGTTTTCCCGCTTTTCAAATGCGCGTCTTCCGAGATGAGCACGCGCGTGTTCAAAGGCGTGATCATGTGCTGCTGGTGATCACGGTCACGTCCACGCTCGCACCGCTCTGGATCTCGAAGCACGGCACGTCCGCGTCGCGCAACCTGCTCACACGCAACTTGCTGTTCGTGACCACCGGCGTGTTTATCGATACGACCAATGTTTCACACACACACACACACAAACACACACACAGAGGTGGTATGATCTCTATACGATGTTGTAAATGTGTACTAATGATGGCCAGCAGTGCATCGCTTGCCGTAATGAAAAAGATCTGGGCTGCTGCATCTCCTGCCTGACGCCGTTAAGCTCTACGACCAACTGTTGCAGAGTATGGACGCGCCATTGCCAGCCAAGTGGATGAGTGAGTTCCCTGTCGTATATTTCCTCTCGGCGCTCGTCTGCATGGTCGTGTGGGGCGTCGACCTGCTCAACATGGGCAACTCGGCCAAGATGATGGCGGGCGACAGCGCCGCGCGGCCAAACTATACACTATGTAGACCGTAAGTTGCGTAACACTGCTGCCACTCATTGCTCACAGCATGTATGCGCTTTGCCGTATTGATTCTTACAGACGAGACGAGCATCTATCGCGTGCAGGGCCCTGCGATGACGTCCTTTGGACTTCGCGATCAGTCGGTTCGGCGGACGGCTGGAGCATCACGCGACCCACAGCAAGGCCGTGCACGTGAACTGCTGCACGTGCGGCAGCGTGCCGGTCCCGGCCACGTCGCCGTTCCACCGCACTACGAAAGTCGAGGAGACCACCTGCTTGCTCTTAGAGAAAGGAGTCACGGTACTGTGTTTGTGCGCGTTTAATCGCTTTCGTTGCACTGGAAGGCTTTGCGATTAGCGACTGATGGTATGACGGGTTTTATGCTTGTGGACTGTTATTAGCTGGTGGGTAAGTCGAGCATGCGCACGTACTCGTACAATCACGAGGACGATGACGATGAGAGCACCGCCCACGCGTCGTCGCTGGACGAGCTGCATCCGTATGCTACAGTCAGTGAGCGCGTCGTGTTCTCGGGTGAGAGGAAAGAAGAAAGGCGTACAATACCGTACCTCACTGCACATTCGCGTCGCAGCTTTTATTGTGACTTTTATTTGCAAAGCTAAACGACGGACTGTATGCACTTTGGTTAATGTTGTCGATACCGCAGCTCGCTGCTGCCATATTTGTTAGCGGCGCTCTTCTCCGTGCACTCGCTGATTGCGGGCTTTGCGCTCGGCGTCAACCTGTCGCTGGATCGAACGGCGATCGCCACCACGGTCGCCATCTTCAGTCACAAGGTAACAACAAAGCAAGATGTTCTTGATCTCAACCGATACGTAAATGATGCGCTTCCCATCACTTGCAGTATGTATCCGCTTCTCACTGACGCACGCGTGCATGCTTCGCATCGATCTGTTGATTGTTTGCGCCTTGTTGCAGTTCATCGAGGTGATGGCGGTCGGCGCGAACTTTGCGCGCGCCAAGGCGAGCATCGACCACGAGCGGTCCGTGGCCGTGCTGACGCTCTACAGCTGCATGACGCCGCTCGGCATCCTGCTGGGCATGGCGCTCGTGCCGTCACTGCAGGGCTCCAGTACGCACCTCGTGGAGAGCGTGGTGCTGAGCATCACGTCCGGCTCGTCCATCTACCTGGCATTCCACAAGCTCTCGGAGGAGCAGGCGAGCCAAGAGACCTCGCGCTCGAGAAGTTGGTGCTCTTCTCTGCGGGGCTCTTCAGCATGGCCGCGCTCGCCGTCTGGGCGTGAAGGACTGAAGGAAAGTAGGAAAGCATGCATGCGATGGGCGACATGCGCACGTCACAGATTGGTATCATGTGGCCGTTGAAGATCCGCTATGTATTTTGTTTCTATAAATAGACTGGCGTTTCCATGTTCTGGGGAACTGGACTATATATATATAACCACACTGAAAATTAGAATTAGGAAGAAAAATAAATCTGCTTCGATGTGAGCCATTCAATGTGAGTCAGTGGTTTGACAAATACATGCGAATATTCTTTCTATTGTTTTGCTCTTTTCCACGATCAGTTTCACTGTTGTAACTACCGGGCGTTTTAGGATAAAAGGATAGACGGACACTACTATCAATAGATAGTCAGTCGGTCGGGATAAATGGGTTCGAAAAACATGCTTCAACTTGTAACCGCTCATGCTTTTTGAAAACGGAAGAAGAATATTATTAATTAGGCTGTTGAAAGCCGATAGTCTGCATTTGCAACGAGCAGCGCGCGCACGTGGACAAACTTATATCGTAGTGACTGCACATTACATGATTATTAGTCACTGCACTGCAAAGTTGCTTCACTGCCTGACATTCTTGAAATGAGGACTTGATGCGAAATGCGCATTTTGCATTGCAATCTGAAGCGTAAAAATCAATCAATCGCAAGGTCAGAACGTTGAGGAGGTACATCAGCATTTCTATTTTTAGGAGAAGAAAAATAGAAAGAAAATGCCAGTGCCGTTCGTTACACAGGCATTTCCAGATGATACAGATACTAATTAACGGCTCGCCTCAATCAGCAGTCGGTGCATGTTGTTGCATACCTCAGTTTGGTGCACCAAAAAGCAATGGCGGATATATTGACGCTATCATTACCAAACAGCAAGAGAGAGATCTTGCTGCATCAAGAATTGTTTCCCATCTTGTCGAAAGTTTGTGACTTACGCTGCTTCAGCTTTTGGTTGGATATGCTGGTTGCATGTTGACCAGAGGAGGTTGCATGGATGGCGTTGGTGCAGATCCTGTCGAGCTCTGCCATCAGAGCCACGTAAGGAGCTCGTGCACGTCGGCTGGGCAGGAAGCGCACACGCAGCTGCTCTCCGGCGACCAATCAGCCCAGCAGCCGCAGAGCGCCATGTATTCTGCGAAAATGAGAGGCGCTCTCCCCGTTTTCTGTTTGTGTGGCTGGCGACTTTCTTATCGGACTCAGACAACCAATTTGTGGGCGTTTGACTTGATCATTGGCTGTCGCGTGGCTTCTAGTCCAACGGACATATTCAAATCCGGATTTGCTGAGTTATCAGCTCGCCTTTGCTCATGAAATGCTCCTAACCCACACGCTCGCTTCGCAGATCCGACCATCTGCTGGATATTGCGATTTATTTATTTTTCAAAACCAACTGGTTGAAAAATGGCAATTCGTTGTTTCAGATTTTCAGCCACGTGATTTTTTGGTTTCATGGATGATGGCAGCAGCACCATATATCCATACATAGATTGGATTTCCAACGCCACCAAACAAAAAATCCGCTCTCTACATGAAACAAACAGCAGTTTGCATCAACTATCCTTCACAATCCGCAGTTATCGGTGTGACTCTATTCAAGGTAAAGCAGCATTGATTGTAAAGGCGTAAAGGACTATCTTGTTTGACACAGAGGCATGGATACATACATCCAGACACTATTTGTTCTTTGACATGGAAAAACCATCAGCACCTTTGAGACTCAGCTATTCTGCATATTTGGGCGTCATCCAGTCCGTCCGTCGCATAGATGTCCATCCGTGCATGCATCCCATCGGTTTGGTCCTTCCATATGGCCATCACCGCCAAGAAAGCGTCGGAGAAATGTGCTTGCGCACGAGAGAGAAAACGAGATACTGATGCATGCTTTTATCGTTTTTCTCAACTGGACGCTTGACGAGAGTTGGATGTTTGGACGTTGACGTGCGTCCCGGACTTTATTTTTTCGAGCTGGAGCACAGTACGAAAACTATAGAGGTATTTGGATTCGGAAAACATCTTGGTAAACAAATGCATAGCTGAACACTCTATACTATAGCAGGTATATAAAGTTTTACGATTGAACAAAATGCACAGCAATGTAAACAAAAGGGCAACCATCCCCGTGCTTTCGCTGCAAACCAAGTTCCACTTGGTTTGACTATCGCGCGAGTGAACGACCGAGTGTTGACGAGTGAGTCGCTCACTGGCTCACAACACACACAGACTGTTGCATTTCAGAGCTGAGCTGGGCTGAGCATCAAACGTCCGACTAATTCGCTGCTACAACTGTACAATTCTGCACATTTTGAGTTCTTGAAGTTGGTGAAATTGGCATCGAAGCACCCGTGTGTGGATGTGTCAACCAAGAGCAACAAGCAAACAACAGCAATTTGCGAATACTGAGTTTGCTAACTTCATGTTTATATGAAGCCACGCGCAAAACGTTCGAGAAGGAACTACAACAACGAAGCAAGTGACGCACGACGAGCACACGATCGCAAGGGTGCATCAAAGCGCAATGTTTGCTCTTGCTTGTTTGTCACCATTCTGCATGTGCACGTGTTTTCTCCACATATTTTCAACGCGGCGATGTAAATATAAGCGCACAAACCAAATTAGTATTAAACGAGGCGCTGCATTGCTCTGTCAAGCTGCCAAAGCGCTGGCGATTTCCTTTTTGCCTGTCTGCAAGATTTGTTCCGCCCCGTTGACGTCTGCTGGTGCTGCACAGCTGTGCGCCAGTCATTTTGGCTCGATGCCAATAATTATTGTTGTATGACATATCAAAGAAAATAGACTGGCAGGCACCATTTTTCTCACAAGCATCGACATTTCCTTTGCATTCTAGATAAGTTGGGATTTAATTTCTGTTTTACAAGCAAAAAAAAGCTGAAGCTAAAATGGTGGATATTCTCATAAATTTTGGCACAGAGACAGAGGTTTGGGTGCGACTCTACCTTCCGTGTGCAAAATCCACTTTTGGTTGGCACTGTAGTGCTCCTATTTATGAACTTTATGAACTGTTGGACGACTGGCAATCGGTTTTCCGACTCTATTATTCATTTCAGAGCTCAAAACTCGCTTTTTTGTGACTGTCGCGCGCTCTATTTTCGTCAACAGAGTTCAAAAATCGCCATCAGCGCACAAAAAGTGTGTGTTGGATGTTATTTTCCATAGAAAAAAGTAGCAGAACCGTAACTTGCAAAATCAGTGCACACGTGCGCGGGTTAACGGGTCGACGGGTTTGAAAACCTGACAAAATTTCCAAAGTCGAACATGATCCAAGCTCAAAACCATTCTAAAGAGCGCGCTCGGGTCAAGGCGAGATAGAACTCCTTTAAACCCGCAAACCCGTGCTGCTGTTTTAAAAATGACACAACTTGTGCAGAGTCGGGGCTGCTGGTTTGGGTTCGTTGGCACGCAAGTCTGGCGGTTGATGTTTGGTGCAAACTATTGGCAAGCTGTTGCAAGCGACAACTGACAACTTGCTTTTGGTTGTTTGCTGGGCTTCGCAAGAGTGTGACTTGCTTGCTCAAGAGTTGCTTGCTCGCTTTTCGACGCGACGACAGCTGACGTCCGCTCCGTGCTGACATAAATAGGTTGCCCACACTTTCCACGTGGATGCACCGACAGATGCACGTACGTTCGCTCATGGCAATGAGCAAAGAGTGAGACTGCCTGCCCGACTGGCCCATCTGGCTGGCGACACGACACGCTCTCGCTCGCAAGCTCTGCTCATTCTCACATTTGATCACTTGTGCGCAAGACAACACCAGCAGCAGCAACAAGCAAGTCACAGCAGTGCACCAGGATTGCCCTACGCACACACAACAAGCAACTGCACAAGCAACAACACAACTGCAAACGTCCCGCACATCCGCAGGGAAAAAAAGAAGAAAAGGGCAGGAATCGAAGCCAGCCCCTCACTTGCGCACTACCGAATCCCGCAACCCAACTCTCTTGCCTGTCAGCAACGCACCCAGGCAGCAACAACCCACTCGAGCCACGCAAGCAAACAAGCCCCGTCTTCCGCTTCTCGCTCATTTCGTAAATTGCTCTCTTCAACACGCAAGTGAGCAACACCAAGCAACACACAACACAACTCCGATCACCGACCACCTTTGCGCGCGCAAGTCCACCCCGATTAACTCTCCAGTCAAGATGCCGTACGAGAGCTTTGCCACCGAACAGCAGGTCAAAATCACCGAGGTGGTGCAGGACACAGCCACGAACGCCTGGATGTACCTCGTGCACGTGCAGCGTGGCAGCCTGGCGACGAGCCCCGTGGACGTCGAGGGCGGCTTCTCGCACGAGTACGTCATCAGCCGCCGCTTCAGCGAGTTCAAGCAGCTGCACGCCGCGCTGGCGCCGCTCATGGGCGACGCGCTCACGCCGTTGCCGGCCGACGGGCTCATGACGATCCTGCTCGCGGACAGCGAAGAGCTACTGCTCAAGCGCAAGCAGGTGCTAGAGCAGATCCTGCTCGACGTACTGAACCACCACGTGGCCAAGGATCTACCGGAAGTGCTCGAGTTCCTGGGCCACGAGTCGCTCGAAGGCAAGGTGCTCGCGCCGCTGCACACGAGCTCGGGCCAGTGTACGGGCTCAATCCGGAAGACGAGCAGCATGTCCTGGACCGCGCTCGGCAGTCCCACGCGCGGCTCCGCCGTCGTGTCCAGCTAGAGCGGATACAAGAACTGACCAACCACCCTCATGCGCGGCACTGGCGCATACAAGTACACCCGACAAGCACACCCACAAGTAGAAGACTGAATTCCGTAGCAGTAGTTCATATGTAGTATCAAACAGCCCTATTTAACACATGTAGAGTACATTCGCCCACTTTAGCAAGCAGTAGCACCAGCCCACACACAATAACAGCAAACGCACTTGTATTTTTTCACATTCCATCTTGTTTGTTTGCTTCTGGCGCTTGCTTCTTTGCTTGTTCCTCCCACTTGCTATCGATTGACGACGACACGCAAAGCAAGTCTCCAAACAACCAGCGACTTGAATGTCACACGCACACAAGTGCTGCTCGCCAATCCACTTGTGTGATGGATATGGATCTTCTGAAGCCTCATAGGATCTCGCTCATCCTTCAATCCTTCCATCCATCCATTTGGCATCAAGTGATCTGGTAGCTTTTCGCCACCTCTTCCATCACCGCCGTGTTGAGCCATGCGACCTGCTGCGAAAATGAGACGGCAGAGAGCGACACGCGGGGGAACATTCTTTTCCATCCGTCCACGGACAAGCGCGCGAAGGAACTTTCCATTCGCGGATTGGTTGGATCTGATTGACAGCGATGCACTAATTTGCTTGCTAGCTTGTTCTGTTGTTGGTTGCTTGTACGAGTCAGTTGACAGGCAGGCGCTCAAGAAGAAACACGAGCGCAAGAATTCATGTGAGCTTCGTGTTCTGAGCATCATAACCTACTGCAAGTTGGCAAACTTCAAGAATCCGGAATCAAAACAAACTGCCACTATGCTCTCCAGAATAGTGTCTGCAACGGACAACCACTTACGAACTGTAGAGGTCACTAAACCGATCCGTGCCACCTCGATGAGCTAATTCTGAAGCAAGAGAGAACATGTCCCATCCCAAAAAGAAATATTTTACAACCAATCACATACCACCAACACATCTATTTCATCCAATTATAGCTGCTTCCTTATGAACTGGCTAACAAACCAGTGACTCGCCATGTGTCGACGCCTTTGTGACCATCACTTCTGCGAACGAAGAGCTCCAAACTCCAAACCTCCCTCTGGCCACTTCTCCCCCATTTTCCTCCTGAGAACCTCTTCGCATCGCCATTGCGTCGCTATGAGCGTCATTGCCACCTCCGCCGCCGCCACGGCCTCTGAATCTGCGGCCGCCGCCCCTCGTGTGCTGAAGTTGCGCGAGCTGCTGACCGCGTGCTTCTCCGTGGGCAGCCACGCCGGCCAAGTGATCCGCGACGGCGTGAGCCAGGGCGTGGACCTCGACGTCGTCAACAAGGCGGATGACAAGTACGACCCGCAGACGGTAAGCATGCATCTCTCGTGAAGCGTGTTGGATTTCTGTTGGGTGCACGCTATCTCCCCTCCCTGTAGTACAGTACGCTATGCTCACTGAGTGCTGCGTCTCTATGTTTGTGCTTCTGCAGGTGGCTGACCGTCGTTCGCAGCAGCGGATCATCCATGCGCTGCGCCAGGTGTGGCCGCAGGTGCAAATCGTCGGCGAAGAGGGTGAACTCGAGCAGCCCGAGCCGCAGGACGTGGTGCTCGCAGACCTGAATGCGCTGAGCAATGTCGAATTCGCGATCCCGCAAGAGCTTGACGGTGAGCTGAGTGCGGACGACCTCGTGCTCTGGATTGACCCACTCGACGGCACGAAGAAGTTTGCTGAGAAGAAGTACGACGAAGTGTCGGTGCTGATCGGCATCGCGTACAAGAAGCGCCCGATCGCCGGTGTAATGCACTTGCCGTTCTGGGGGCCGTTCGGCACGACGTATTGGGGAGGCAAAGATATCGGTCTCTTCGCGAGCAAGCACGAGGCGAGCGCTTCACAGACCACGCACGCTCGCCAAGAGCGACCCGCGCTGTGCTACCCTTCACGTCCGTTTGTCATCACAACCTCGGGCACTAAGTGTGACCTGGCGAACCAGGCGCTTGAAGAGCTCAAGCCGGCGCAAGTGGAGCTCGGTGGGGCCACGGGCACGATGGTTCTGACCGTCATCACTGGCACCAGCGACCTGTTCTTCCGCTTTCGCAATGCCACTAAGCGCTGGGATATCTGCGCCATGGAGCCGCTGCTTGAAGCCATTGGCGGCACGCTCGTGGACAAGCACGGTCGCGTGTACGATTACGATCCGCAGGGCGACCAGGAGTTCGACAACGAGCACGGCCTCGTCGTGAGCCTCGAGAGCGCGACGTCCAAGTGGGTGCTCGACACCATGGCCAAGGTCGAGCTCTTAAGGTCCTCCAATGGCTCCTCTGCTTAACTTTGAAAATACCAAGAATTGCTACCATAGACATCGCTTTAACTCCACTCGTGTGAGGTGTTGATCAGCAATGGCGCACGCCAGTTTCTAACTTTGTTGCATCTGAACCATTGTTTTGTCCTGTTATATAGGACCATCGACGGCGACCAAGCCATGACGCCTGAATGGCTCAGTCGCCACGTCTTCCAAGGTTTGCATCACATGCTCTCGTCAAGCATCGTCCCAGGCTCAGTTCATCGTGGGAAGCAGTCGACGGTCATGAAGCTCCAGGTCGAGTACCTCGAGTCTCCAAGTGAGACTGAGACAGAACCAAAGTCTCAGAAGACGACCAAGAAGACGCTGTTTGTGAAGCGATACGTGAAGAGCGAGCTGGCTCCACGATCTGAAGCCCACTGGACGCGCGATCTGTATTCGTACCGCACCGAGAGCCGTTTCTACTCGCACTTCTACGCAACGCTGAGCGCCTTTGACGTGCCGTTGATCAAGCCGCTGGCAGTGCTCTACGCCAAAAATGCGCAGGGCAACGAAGCCACCGACAAGTTCATGGTGATCCTGGAAAGCGTCGATGACTTGGCGGACGAGAGCTCTGCTACTACTTCTGTTGAGCAAGGTTACGTCCATGCGGACTGCCTCCAGCTTGACGACGCAAAGCAAGCGCTGACGTACCTGGCGTCACTGCACGCGGCGGCGTTGAAGAATCCTAGTCTCGTAGACCAGGCCGCCCAGGACCTCTGGCCAAGTGGAGGTTGGTGGTCGTTCGTGAAACGAGGCGGCATGCCAGCGCTCAAGGGTGCTCCACGCATCTGGGAATCTGTGAGAACCAGCTTTGCCTCCGAGTTGACGAAGCAAACAATCGTGAATTCAGATTCTGCCTCTCTGGAGTCCCTCGCTGAGCGAATGATGAGCCACGCGGCGTACATCAACTCGGAGCTCTTTGAGAACTACCCCAGTTTTCTCAAGACGATCGTCCACGGCGACTTTAAGAGCGCGAACCTGTTCTTCAAAGCGCAGTCCCGGGAGGTCGTGGCGTTCGACTGGCAGTGGTGCGGCGTTGGCATCGGAGCTCTCGATGTCGCGTATTTGCTCAACACCTCCGCGTCGATCGAAGCGTTGGCGGGCGGCCATGAAGACGAGCTGTTGCACTGGTACTACGACCAGTTCGTGCTGCGTCTCAAGGAAAGTCAGGTCCTCCAGACCCAGACCCAGATCCAGAGAGAGTACCCGTTCGAAGCCTTCGAGCGCCACTACGTGCTCGCGACGCTCGAGTACGCGCGCGTGCTGATCTCAAACTTCTGGAATGGCATGACCCCAGCGACCTGCGCGGCCAAGTTTGCCAACACGAACTGCGGCCTCGGGTACCGGTCGGTGCCGCACGTGCTGCGCATGATCAAGAAACTGGACCAGGGACTGCGCTTCGTAGAGCGAGAGCAAGAACAAAAGCGAGCCATCTAGGAGTGTCAGTCAATATCATCATCACCCATATCTCATCAATATTTTCTTAAATTGTGTATTTTCGCAAATTACGATTTAATCCAATTTTGTGGGAATATCTTCGACAGTTCTAAACCTCGAAGAACTAGCTAGCTAGCACAGACTGTAGCGGTGAAAGTCCACGCGGTTCTCCCGTGCTGGTGGCAGCTTATTCTCTATGGTCATTGGCTTTGCTTCGGTGACCGACTGTCTTCGTGCTCCTCGCCCTCTCCTGCTTTTCTTCTGCTGTTGATCGTTCGAGTGGTACGCGCGCGTTGGGATCCGGTGGGTCTCAGCCTCTCGACTGGTCGTGAACTCGTACAGTCCCGAGGTCCTCGAGGGCTCCATGTCTGCTCTAGAGATCGACGACGACGCTGTAGCTGTAGACGTCAATGAGAGTGACGTACTCGCACAACAACTACTGGTAAACGACGACGGCGGGGACATCGGTGCCTTGGAGACCTGCTCGTACGTGTCGGTCTTGGCCAGGAATTCGAGGTACTCGGGCGAGTCCGCGGCCGTGGAGTGATTCTCGATCGCGATTAGGATGTTCTCGAGCGCTAGACGCTTCTTCTGCAGCATCGTCTGGGTCTCGCCCACGAAAAACGCGAAGATCGAGTCTACTGGCAAGCTCGGCAGTGCGCTCTTTGAGCCATTAGAGCTCTTCATGAGCGGCTTCATGGCGGCGTGCAGCAGCTTGAACTCGGAGAAGCTGCGGCGGATGCTGTACACCTGGCTGTACCCGAACGCGCTGCTGCTGTTGGTCGGACTCGTGGTGGTGTTCATAAACGACGAGGAGCTGCGTCGCTGCCAGAGCGCCTTGGCCAGCGACGACGGCGATCTTGATGAGTGTGCTGACGAGTGGTCTTCAAAGTCGCACTGGTTAGTGGACTGGGATGTGAAGCTGGTGGGCGTGTCGTCCTGCATGACGCGCTTGACCTTGATGAGGTAGCGCCAGGAGCCCGTCTGGCGGTCCTGCACGAGTCCGCGGATGGATACGTGGTGCGAGCACTTGAAGCTTTCGTACGGCATAGTGGTGCTGGGATGCTTTGATACAACAAGCGCTGGTGCTGTTGTAGGTCTGGAGGCTAGTCGGCTGGCTGGCTGGAGATCAACTGGGAGAATCGTCAAATGGCGACGGCGGCAATGGATGATGGATGGATAGCTTTGACAGGCAGAGACTGTGTGTGGCTGTGGATACTGTTACAGTAGTCGAGAGGGCTTCTTCTGGTTTATGAGCGAAAAGAAAAAAGCGCAAATGCGACATCCCCCATGGTCAATGTGACTCCGCTCTTTTGGCTCTCTCTCCATTTCCATTCATTCATTCATTCACAGACAGACACAGTTAGGCTTTCAAGAGAGAGAGCCGTGCCGATTGCTCAGTGGCGTCGTGTGGGAGAAGCTTCCCAGCTGGTTCTCAATCCACGGCAGCCGTTGAGCGCCATGATGACCCGAGACGTGCGTGGCAAAATCAATTGCGTAAATGCGACTCTGGCGTCATCTGTGGATTTTGTTGAGATGGGAGCAAGTGGTCGCGCTGATTATGCCACAGTGGCACGATTTTGCATGAAGGGTGAGGAGTAATGAGTGCCGGGCATGATTAGTGTGAACGAACGAGGAGTGCTCTCGGCGAGCAGTAAGCTCAACAGCCCATAGGCAAGCCATTCATTTAATCCACTGAATAATCGAACGAGCGGTATTGGATTCTCCACCTGTACCAGCAGCTCCTCCATCTGCTTGGACCCCTCAACTGCTGGTAGGTCTTCAACATCGGCAGGTGGTCGACCAGGTGTTTCTCTGCCAAGTAATAACTGAGCTGAGCTCTCCAGATGCTTGAATATCAGAAATTTGGCCAGCCAAGTGGCTCTCAGTCTTGCGTCCACAACGACCTCGGCTGAATTAGTCGATCCTTCACACGCGTCTACAATTGTGAGTCCACGCTTTCACGCTCTTCTAGCTAATCGACATCGTCCTGGTTGCTGGCTGGGACGTGCTCGAGAAACAGTCCGTGAGCCTTGAGGATCTCAAACACCTCTTCCCCATCCAGCATGCGTCTCCTCGCCGACGCCTCCTGGATCGCGGCTTTGAACTTCTCCACGCGCGTGTGGAGGTCGACCAACTCAGTCTTGAGCTTCTTCTGGCGCTCCTGGCGCTCAATGAACTCGCGGTTCGACGTATAAACGTTCTCCGTCACGCCGTAGAGCTTCCGTCGCACCGCGTAGTAGTTCCCGATCGTCTCATTCGTGGTCTCCCAGACCCCATTGTACTCGCGCTTGAACTTCCGCACGGCGCGCTCCTCCGCCACTTTGTTGGCCTCCCACTTGTCCTTGAGCGCCACGAGCACCGCCTTCTCGCGAGGAAGCTTTGCTCTCCGGTAGAGCTCGTCCATTGGGTTGCGCTTCGCGTCGATCCAGCCGCGGATCGAGTGCTCGTACTTGTCCTTCGCCTTGAGAGCCGCCATCGCCTGGCTGATCTCATAGATCTTTCGCGCGTGTTTGCTGCGATATGCGCGCTGAAGCAACAGCGCCGCGCTCATTTTCTCCTTGCGAACCTGCTTGAACAAGGTACGGCCGTGGTGGCCGCGATAGATCCGCTGGATCAACTTGGCGCTCTTGAGGCATTGCTGCCGGTATTTCTCCGCCTTAAAGTACACGCGTCCCCGGTATCCTCGAAATGCGCGCTGGATGTTAATTGCAGCGTGGGTCTTCGCCTCGCGCTTCTGCTTCGAGCGCAACACGCGGATCCACTCTCTCAGGTATCGCTGGATGCATTTCGCAGCGACGAAGCGCCGCCATTTCCGGATCTTGAGCATCCTGCGCCTCGCCTGGACGCGGCGGATCCAGGTCTGGATCAGTATCGCTGCTCCTCTTTGAATCAGCGTCCTTCGGATCATCGCGTGGCGCGCATTCTGACCCCTGCGAGCGTACTTGGCGTTCCGGATCTTTCGGTAGAGCAGCGCGCGCTTTCTTCCTCGCCAGCCGCGGACATGGCGCTGGATCGTAATCGCAGCTTCGTTCCGATGCTTCTCGAGAGCTTTTCTCGCTATGTGACGAAGCAGCCTGACTTTGTGAGCGTATCGCGCCATGCGCTGCATCTTAATGAGGTATTTTCGGTACTGGCGATACCATGTTCGCTTCTGGAAGCGCCGCCAGTGGCTCTGGATCAGCGTTGCTTTCCAAGTCGCGAGAGGCCGATACATCTTCACAAATACCCGAACTCGAAACCCGCAATACATCCTCTGGATGTCAAGCGCCGCGGCGTGCATCTTAACCCGCTTCTTTTGGACATACTTTCGTGCGGTTGCGCGTCTCCACACACTCTGGATGAGTGTGGCACGCTTGCGGTAGTAGCTCAGATGGGTCGTGAAATTGCATCTTCGCTTGTATTTCCGCCACTGGCCCTGGATGCTGCGGATTTTCTGCATCAGCCACAGTGACCGCCTGTGAAAATCCCGTCGATGCTTGCATCTTCGATACCATTGCCAGATCTTATTCCCAGTTGCCAATCTCCGCTCAAAGGTCACTTGTTTGCAGATTCTGCGACCGAGGAAACCACGGTAGACGCGCTGGATCTCCAGGGCGTTGCCATTGCGGACCCACAGTTGCTCTCTGATATACGGACGGCAATGGCGCTGGATCACACATGCACTTTGATCATAGACGAATTTGAGCACTCGTACCTGGCGACGGCAGGCGTTGCCACGTGCGTGCGCCTGCACAAAGATGATCTTGCTCACGCTCTTCTCGAGGCTCAACAGGTGCAAATATCGTCTCCAGGAGAGGAACCGGTGAATACACGTCTGGATTTTCTTTGCCGCACGCGATTCGCGAACCAATTTACGTCGCGAGAGAAACAGTAATGAAGCCTCTTTCTGCTTCCAGCGGCGAAACTTGGCTTGCAGCACGAGCGCTTTCTCGTAGTGGAGCGCCATGAGTCGCAAGAGGTCGACATGTCGAATGGGGAGACTTGTGAGCATCATCATCGCGCTCGCGCCACCTGTCGCGATTTTTTGTGAGAGCGTGGGGGGAACTAGAGGTTTCGTGAAGGGCAAGAGCATGTCACTGCACTGCTTGATAGTCTTGAGCGACACGCGATCGCAGCCTTTCAGCCGCAGCTCTTGGATCTCTTGGCAGGACGAGCAAAGCGCGAGCACCCCGGCGTCTGTGATGTTTGTGTTGCTGCCAAAGTCGACGATCCGCAATGGAAGTTTGGTTTCTGCACACGCTAAAAGCGACTTATCGGTGATCGCCTTGACATTCGACAGCAAGAGTACGCTCAGTTTGAACGAGCACGACGCTAGAGCTTCGATCGAGATGTCTGTCAGCTTGAAGCACTGTTCAAAAGACAACACAAGAAGACCGGTTACACTTGGTGCATGCGCTAGCAGATAGAGAGAAAAGTAGACTGAGCGTACTTTGGACAGGTTGAGCCACTCCAGTTGCCGACAGCTGACCGCGATCATGCTTACGCCGACATCACACACGTTTGTGGCGCTCAGGTTGATCTGCCTGAGCGATTGCTGCGTTGCTGCTGTGCGAGGTATCGTCACAAAGTGCATGATGCACAGTGGGGTCTCGAGGTCCGTGCGCTCAGAGATATCCAGTGCCTCCAGTCTGTGGAAGAGCTTACCCAGCAGCTGGAAGGACTGGGTCGAAATGTAGCGTCCCGATATTTTGAAAGATGCGATGAGCGGACAGCCCTTCCCGATATGCATCACCCCCTGGTCGGAGAGTTTGCGAAGCCCCTTGAGATTCAACTTGACAAGCTTTGGGCAGTATTTGCTCACGATCCGCATCGATTCGTCTCCAATCTGGGTGCAGTTCTTTAGGTTGAGTGTGGTCAGCGAGGTCGCTCCTGCTGCTTCGTCTTCGTCACACTTCTCGAACCTATTCGCCTCCTCTTCAGCTGCACTAAAAAGGTTTCGGATGCCTGTGTCGGTGAGCAGCGGGCATTCCTTCAGGTTCAGGTACGTCAAGCTACCTGGTCGAACCAGTGGGGTTAGCAGCAGTAGTGCGAAATCCGTGAGGGTCTTGCACCACGACAGATTCAGACGCTGCAAGTGTGTCTGACAGCCCTTCACGATCCAGCTCACGGCCGTCTCATCGATCTGAAGGCCGCATAGATTGAGCTCCTTCACTTTCCTGAACCCGGCGCTGGTCTCAAACCCGAAGAACGCCATGCTGTCGACCTCCAGGCAGTCGCCGACGCTCAGTGATACCACGGCGAGATCTTTCAGCGAGGAAGTCGCCAGGTACGAGATCCCTGACGACGACACCTGTTTGCAGTGTCGGATATCGAGACGTTTCAGCGTGAATTCTGGCGACGAGCGCTTCGTGGTCGCCACACACTGGAGGAAAGCATCCGTGACTGCTGGACACCCGCACGCCGAGAGTGAGTGCAAGCGCTTGCAGTCTTTCCAGAGCTGGGTCAGCACGGGCGAAGTGAAATGCCGACATTCGTTGATGTGGAGCTCTTCCAGGAGATTGAGCTGTCGGCGGATCGCCGTGAGGCTGTCATCAGTTAACAAAAAGCACCTGGGTATAGTCGAAACATAATGTCGGTGATGATATCGGTGAGCAACAGTGTCACTATCATGGATGGCTGGTACAGACAGAGTATGTGCTCCGACTCGCCTGGATACGTCAAGGAACACGAGGCTTTTGAACTTGCTCACATGCGCGACACCCATATCAGCGATGCCCGTACCAGCGAGGATGAGTCGCTTGCACTTGGCCGCTTTGCTCCCGCCTGCGAGACGTTTACAACACCATCGTATGGATGAACAGCAATTGGTCTGAAATCCAATGCGGAGCCCACGTACCCAATGCTGCGGCATGCGCTGCAAGGACCGCAAACCAGTCGCTCGTGATCCCCAGATCCGCCAAATTGATCTCTTCCAGCAGCTCCAGTCCCCGAAAATCCTGTCAAACACGCATGGTGAAGACCAATATGAGATCGGCAAAGACAACAATGAGAAGATATAACCATCAGCTTCATCACACTCGCTCGCTCACACACGTAACAACGTGCCTTGCATAACACCTCCTGCGGCGGCGCGCTAAATCGTTTCACATCACCCCCACCACAGCCACGAGTCGCTGCCTTGATCTACGATATGCGCACACAATAAGTAGAGCAAGTGAGCAGGCAACATTCATTCGTTCGTTCGTCTAGAGGCAGATAGATAGAAACCCCGAGTTGCGTCTACCCGCAGAGCCAGATCCAGCGGCGTGCTGCTTGAGAGTGAGCGCAGACGGTGGCGCTGCGCCTCCAGCAGCTCGACGCGGCGCTGCTTCGACTCATTCTGAGCTGCCAGTTCCCACATGCGCGCATGCGTGCAGTGGCGCTCTCAGTGCTGCTTTCTTCTTGAGTGTCACCAGCACGCCTGGCGTCTTTTCGTGTGATACAGGTATACACTTCAGCTATACATGATGGCATACTGTCAAAACTATTTCATTTTATAAGCTGTATTTTAGGTTAACTTGGCTTTGTTTTTGTATACTCGCTAGAATCAGCGGGAGGGCTTCTCGAGAGTCCAGCTAGCATACAAAAACCAAGTCAGCTTGGAATTATACGTTGTCAAGTCAATGTATAATTTTGTAGATGTCAGTTTGCACATCGTAGATATTCACACAGCATATTGCACAGTATGTCTGTACTGGTAATGATTTTGTCTCAGGATAAAACCCTCTAGTCCAAAGCACCCAATCAGCCGTCACTTGAAGTTTGTATGTCCACCGCTACGTGTGACTGCTTGTACCAACGCCACCACGACGAAGAGAATTTCAATCCGATGCTCGCTCTGGTTGCTTCTTGCTCGTGCCTTTTTCACTTCGAGCGTTGGTAGGTCTGGAGGTGAGTTTCCTGGGTGATGATAAGAAGCAATAGTGCAGTCGAGAGTTTGCCAGTGCGGCAGGCAATACAGAATTGTTACACAGCATCCTGTGAGGTTGTTTTGAAGCACCTGGAACGATTCCAAAGACTACGAATGCAGACCACAGCGGGGTCACTTGTTCGTCTTGCGAACTTGGTAAGCCGCTCAGACTTACCTTCATATTGATGAATTGCCATCAGCCAAAGCCTCATGATGAAGAGAATTCGAATCGATTGCTTCTTCATGTGTGGCTGGCTGGTATTCATACGGCAACAACAATTTCTCATGTCGATTCCAGTGCACTGGCAGATTAAGAGGTGGTCTGAACTCAAAACGTCCCGCTGATGGATATACTGTACAGTACTGCAAAGAGTCGCTCAAATTGTGTCTATCACTTTTCAACTCGAACAAGGTTGCAAGTGTAAACTTAAAAAAATATTAATGGTAGGTGCAAGTGGATTGATTGGGAAAAGGTGGAGGAGCATGAAGATGCACTCGAAAAAAGAAATAAAGAACGCCGCAAGAAGGTAACACTGTCAGCTGCCCGCCATAATCGTGCGTGCTCCTGCGTGAACGATTGCAGCGTCTTCAGTAACGAGAATTTCAAACACAAACTAGTTGTCGATCACTTTTGATCGATACAGCAACAGCGACCACCTTCAAAAGCTGTAAAGTGGGAGTATGGTAACAAGTGGTTTTAAATAAACGGATCCGATTATTGACAGACGAAGAGATGTCTATCAGCGAGATCTCCATGATCAAGTTCATCCGAGCGAAAAAGTGCAAGCACAAGTTAAGAGTAAGTTTTCCTTGCTTGTTGCACATTTTTTGTGGATGTGCCCGCTAACTCTTTGTTTCTCTTCTACTTGCCACTTGTCCAGAACCTATCGATCAAAACAGAATCAGGGCTGATGCACGACAAGGTCCTCATTGTGGATAAAACCACCGTGTTCACTGGTGAGAAGGCTTCATATGGTGAGAAATACTGTCGAGCACGCTTGAAAACTCTGATTGTTGTTTGCGTTTTGCTTGTTTGTAGGGTCAGCTAATTTGTCAGTTAACGCTATTCTCTCCAACCAAGAGAATACTGTCGTGATGGTCGGCACCCGACTTGCAC
>JALBYZ010000067.1:0-69538 GCA_038050575.1 Globisporangium mamillatum
GGAGCGAAAGTTCATCGCTGTTCTCTATCTCCTTTACTCTCCTAGACTACCTCAGACGGATCGTGCGAGCTCCATTAAGTTCAATTCATTCGGTCTTCTACCTCTAACTCCACAAGTGACAATTTCCAATAAACAACATTTGTTAACATCCTGTCTGAACAGGGACGGCGATTGGAGCCAAATTTGATCCCTGCCACTACACTGTCAAGCACACGTGAGGGGTATTTGGTTGTCACCGCAACACTGTGTCTCTATTTAGTTGCCGCTAATAATAAGAGGCTCTTCAAATGAGAGCTCTCTCATCGTAGTCGCTATAGTGAAGCCATGCGCTTGTGCTTTCATCGTGCGATGAGCCTCCTCGAAAGTGGCGTACCAGTGCATCGGGTTCTGGATGCGACGCCTGACTGCTGCAATCATCCAAACTGTGCGCCGGTATACGACGAGTACGATGAGATGGAGGAGTGGTTCAGCTCCTCCTTCCCAGCCCCAGTGTCAGCGGTCACAGTCGACCCACGCGCCGGTAGCGCTGCGCGGGACGCTCTGAAATGCGGCTCTGATACTTCGTTTGGCGGGTCAGACAAGCGAGATCCTGGTTCTCAAAACACTTCACCAGCCGAGGCAGATAGGGCGGAAGAGAGCGACGCGGATGAGTACAAAATCGACTTGGGTCCGAGTCTGAGCTGCGGAGTGTATGATGAGCAGCCACTGGCGGGGTCACCTATGGGTGGCACCACTGACCACTTGACCTCCACAGAGGCGCATTCCGCGTGGTCTGGCATCGTCGCACCGCCCATTGAGCTGGAGCAAGCAGATGAGCCCAACATGGCCACTGCTGCTGTCGCTCAAACCAAAATATTTACACGAAGACAGTGCACCAATAACTTGGACGATCCTTCCTCCTCAGCCTCAAGTGGTTGCGGTCGGTGCAGGAGCAATCTGAACGGGAAGCTCATCGTCCACTGCGCCTCGTGCTCGTTCCGGCGGCACCTCTACTGCTTCGTGCCACCGCTTAAGCAGCATCCCGCCTTCCAGGAGCAACCGCCACTCGTCACCGCTCAAGGGAAGAGAGTGCATATTCGGCCGTCTGCAGACGTGATCGCGAGGTGGAATTGCGGCAAGTGCCGACAGACGCTCTTTGCGAATCAAGCGCCCGAGGACTCGAAACCTCAGCGTTTTTACCCCCGGATCAGTCCCGACAGAACAGGGAGTTTGAAACCTGCAAAAGCGAACCAAAGAGTCCCAAGAACTAAAGGTGACCTCCAGTATTCTCCGACACCAGTTGAAAGAACTACATTGAAGCCCCAGTTCATGAGCGAAAGGAATGACAGCGAGGAGAACGTGCTCGACCCTGTGCAAGACAAGTGGAGGCGCAGCGGCAAGAGCGACTTCGACTGGTACGCGTTCCGCGCAGACAAAGCGCAGATAATTGTTTCTCAGCGCGAAAACCTCAAACCAGACGAGCTCATCTACTACTCCAAGCCCTACGCAGATTTCAAGAAGCCGGCGTTGAGCTGGATGGAGCGCGTCGAGCAGCAGAAGAGCTTCAGGCGACAGCGAGAGCTCACCAAAATGAAAACGTTGCTGCCTCAAAAACGGAACGTCATGCGCAGATTGACGGAAAAGGAACTGGCGCTCATTGAAACCTCGCTTTTACATCGGCAGCAAGACGCAGCAGAAGAAATGGAGCTGTTCGACGATACTCTAGCCTATCAATCTGACATTTCGCTAAGCAGGATTCGTTTCCTGCGGCAGCCCAGATCGGTTGTTGAAGCGCCTCCAGTTTCTGCCAATGGGGAGGACGAGGAGGGGCAGGACGCAACATGTATTGCTCCGCTGCTGTTACTGAGAGAATTTGCGGAAACCATCGGTTTAACAGCTGAGGATGCAGATGCGAATTCGCTACACGGCCTCCCGAAGGCGTTCACGTATGGAAAAAGCGCTGTGAAGGCGAAGTGGGCGGCGGTCGTGATCCAAAGTACGTTTGTGCGCTGGAGCTACGAGGCGAAACTGCGAGAGAAATCCAGAAAACAGCAAGATCTAGCAGAAGAGGAGCGTACCCAGCGCCAGGTGAACGCCACCAACTATATCCGATTACTGCGATCGTGCGTGCGCAGCATCGTCCCGCTCATGCGGAAACTGCGAAGTACGCAGGTCAAAAAGCAGCTGCTGTTCGCTCTCCAAGAAGCCTCAGAGGACTCGCAAGTCACAAATTCAGCTGCGAATGATGCCGAGAAGGTAAAGAAGCTCGCGGAGAAGCGCATCCAGCGCTTCTTCTTCTACCGCGTGCGTCGGTACGTCACTCTCAAGAAGCAAGTGATGAGTCGACGCATCCTCCGCTGGTGGAGACAAAAGTACTTGCGTTGGCGATGGCGCGAGACGGCGACGATCGTGAGGGAAAGGAACCGCGAGAGAGCGAGTTGTGTCGTCCAGAGAGCGTACCGGCAATTTCGCACCAAGAGAATTTTCCGAGAGATCCTGGAGAAGCACGCGCTGCGTAAGGTCAAGATGTTCTTGAGATCCTGGCTCATGGCGCGCGTGATAAAGAAGGAGAAAATTCGAGTGGAGATCCGCACGCTCGCGGTTTCGATGGGAATTGCAGACTGCAATGCACTCACTTGTCGTCCTAACGCCACCGTGTTTGAGATCCTGTATGCGCTTGGAATGGGGTTGTATCAAATCGGAGACTTCTGGAATGCCGCGTGTATGCTTGAGCGAGCGTGGAGGCTCGATTCGGTCGGACTGGACTGGGAAGGCCGCCTGGCGCTCGCGTACTCCCACCACATGACCTGGTACTCGTCCTACGATGCGTATAACCTCACGCGGTCCTACGAGACGTACTGCAGCGCATTGAACGACTTCTTCCAGCGTAATTCACAAGACGCGCTTGGTGAGATTGACTTGTTCATCTTGCAGGACACGGCGGTCGTGATGATGCACATGGAGAACTTTGGCGGCTCACTGCGGCTACTGGCGCGTCTGATTCAGTTCTTCGCGCAGCACGAAGCGTTCCCGCTCTGGCTGCTCCTGGCAGCCGTACAGCTCCAGCAGAGAGGCGAGTGGGTTCAGAGCGTCGAGTACCTGATGTATATTCAGGACATGCCGCCGAGTCCGTATCTGGAGCGCGACATCCTCTGTCTCTGTGCCATCGGCTTGGAGCGGCAGAAGAAGGAGCCGGGAAGTCGGCCCGCAAGTAGAGAGGCGTGGAGCACAGCGCTGCGGCAGTGGAACCTCGCGCAAAAGGAGCTCCATGCGTTCGAGGAGAGAAATTTGTGGAGTCAGTCTCGCAAACTAGCGACTCACAGCACATTTCGAAAGTGGGAAATGCTCAATGACTTTGCTCAGCGCGCAGTGACGCTGGGACACTACCTGCTCGCTTGCAAATTGATGCTTTTCATGTTGGAGCTGCATCCCAGTGGTGGACAGGGAGACTTGGACGACCCAGCGGAGCAAACTCAACACGCCAGTGTCTGGTGGAGCCTCGCAGACGTGTTTCGCCATCTCGACCACTTGGATCTGTACGTCAATGCGACGAAGCGAAGCCATCTCTGTGTCGAGTCCAGTGACGCCTTTGATGCTGGTTGCGATCGCGAGAGAGTGGCTGAGTGGACAAGGCAGGCGGAACTACAAGCCCACAGCTTCCAGCGCGAAGCAGAGAACCTCTCTGTGCTTGAGCTCGTACGTAAAATCCACGCCCAGTACTCTCGGATGTAGAAAAGAATATAGCAACATAAAGCGTGGACCATGTTATACATGTCTAGGTATCGCTCATGGTGGAAATTCCGCCACGTATTCATCCAAGTCGACTGCATTTTCACTTGTAGGTGTAGCTCCAGCCTCCGTTGGTTCTTGAAGGTACATTGACTTGCGAGAGTTCACTGCTGGAGGTTTTGTACCGTCCGTGAACCTCGCCTCCACACAGACCCGCACCACTTCACTCTGCTGTGGCTCAGAAAATGAAAAGTGTATCAGACAAAATGGATAGGGCTGCCGTACTGTGTCTCGCAGTATAACGACATTGTGCGTGTGCGGGATCGCAAAAAAGTCGACGTCTGGCTGGTGAAGAAACCCTCGGGTTCTTGCTTCCACCACAAGCTTTGTGTTGTGGACGACGTCCTAACGATGGACGGCTCGGCGAACTGGTCGGAAGCTGCAGCCAACGACAACTCCGACCACGTTACCTTACGAGCGAAAGACGAAATCGCAGGTATGTAAAAATATCGCTTTATTGCAGCCGCGTCTAACCACTAACCGACAATATGCACATATTCACAAGTACATGAATCTTCATGTTCAACAAGGAGATGCTCGAAGCATATCGTCTGCCTCTGCATGTTTTTGACACATCTTGAAGGTTACAGCCTACAATCTCTCCCTTCGAGGACCACCGACACCAGTCGCAACAATATCGTCCGAGCGCTGGATCTGCGCTGTGATTTCCTCAAGCGTCAGCCCGCTCGCGTTCGACCTTTCCTCCGAGTCCGAGTCCGACTCTGAATCTGAGAAACGGTCATGCTGTCGTTGCTGCTCGAGAGCCTTCGTCAGAGGTCCTGGGGCTACGCTTCGGCGTCGGCGAGATTTCCCCTGGTCGGTGACTTCAGCGCCATCTGCGGAGAGGAAGCCCGAGCCGCCTGGTGAGTCGTTAGGTACCTGCGGGAGCGCAAAGCTGCCGCGTCGGTGCTGCTTGCGCTCAAATCCGCGCAACTTCATCTCCTGCAGCGCCAGGATAGCGTCCTGCTGGCGCGTTTTCTGCAGCAACACGCGCGCGTCCGCCTCCGCCTGTTTCTGATGCAGCGGATTCGCAGTCATGTGCGCCACCATCTCCAGTCCGTCGTCGTCGTCTCCGTCCTCAAAGTCGCTCACAGCGTCGTCTGCACGCCGCCGTCCCTGCCCCTTCGCAGCCTTGGACTTGAGTGGCGAGTGCTGGCTGAACACCTTCTGCACCTTGTTGATCTTCGTAAAGTAGTCGGGACGCAGCGCGACCGTGAGTTCGGTCACGAGCACCACGAGAAAGTACACGCCGCTTGCAAAGATGAGCAGCATCGTCCACGCCGACAGCAGCTCGGCCGATACGTTGTTGAAACCGTCAATGGAGTTCCCCAGCTGGCCACTCTCAAACATGATACCGTTCAGCAGCACGAGACAGGCGCTGAACAGGAGCGTAGATTCGACCGTGTTGTGGTCCCAGAGGTACTCGACCACGTTCATGTTCGGGCGCTGCTGGTACGACTGAAGCGGGCCGTGGCGCGGAGAGATCATCGACACTTCGTTTCTGCGAGCGCTCGCACTGCTAGGTGCTCGTGAGCTGTCGGCAGATTTGTCTCCATGAGCCCCCGCGGGGGTCCACGCAGCGAGCGGGGCGTTCGAATGCCCTTCACCGACGATCCGCAAGTGTGCTGGCTGGATGAACTTCTCGCCGCGAGCTTTCGCGAGTCGCGTGTCATGGGCGACGTGCTTAGCGTAGTCGTCCACGACGTGCTGCATCTCGTAGGCGCTCATATACGGCCGGTTGCGCACTTGGAACGCGTAGTTCACAAAGAGCACCATCATCACAGACGCGAGCTGGAACGTTGGGTACTGGCGGAAGAGCAGTCCGACCACTGCGAGCAGAAACTTGCGCAGGATGATCACCACCATCCAGTACCAGAACTTGGGCTTGAACTGGTAGTAGATCTTCGAGAACTTCTTGCGGAACTCCCAGCAGTTCGGGTTCGTGCGCCGGTTGGTCCCGCGCCGCATCGCGCGCAGCAGCTGGTCCTCCATCACTAGCGCGCGGTTCCTCGAGAGCGTGAAGAACACGAAGAACGGGTACCCGATCGAGTACATGATGAATGATAGCACCGCGAATGGGAAGAGCTTGAGGTGGATGCCGCCGCGCTCGTAGCAGCGCGCGTAGATAGACACCATGTACGTGTGACCATCAGAGGGGATCGACTCGACGCAGTTGAACACCTCGAGCGATGTCCTCGTCAGGTACAGGAACAGGTAATACATCATCACGAGCGTGGAACCAAACAGCTGCGGTTTGTGCGAGGTCAAGCGCGTCGTGCGCCGCAATACCACGCGCTTGTAGATGTACCGCGCGACAAAGAGCGTGACCGACACCGTTGTGAGGATCAGCGGGAACACCTCGATCATCGCCCACTTGTTTAGATACGAGACTTGGACATTGAAGCACTCCGGTGCTATCAGCTCCAGGTTCAGGTTGAACGCGGACATCGTTGAGAACACCGAGAGAATCTTCTCAGGCCACGCAATGCGCGCGCTCCCGAAGATTGAGAGCGTCTGGAAGTAGTCGATGCCGATCGAAAGCAGTCCGAGACTTACACCCTTGCGCGTGAGCAGGTAGCTGACCACCGCACCGATGAACACGACGACAAAGATTACGATCACCGTCAGCCACTTCTGGTCGGGGCACACTTGGCACTCGCTGTTAAGCTTGTGGAAGTTGTCCGAGCACTCGTTGCAGCGCACGCTAGTGTAGCCCTCTCCACAGACGTTCGCGCCGAGGCACGCGTAACTCGGGTCGCACGCAAGCACGACGTCCCCTTCGCGCCAGTACCCAGGCATCGCCTCCGGCTGCGAGTCTCCGCCCTTGCAGGTAGCCCCATCTGGACATTCGTCGCAGTACAGGCTCGACGTCTTGTAGAAGCCGTTGCTACACTGGAATTTGAGTTCTGTCTGGCTTAATGCGGACATAACATTGCCTCCCACCGAGAGCACGATGCTCGTCAATCCGGCTTTCGTCTTGGGCGGCATCCAGACCAACACGGAGGCGCTCTGCCACACGACACTTGGCGCAGTGGACGAGTTCGTAACTGGTGATGACGCAGCGGAACTCCCGCTCGTGAGCATCGACACGCCGCTCATCCCAACAGTTGCCTTTGCAGGTGTCTGAGATGTGAATAGGCGCCGTGTTGTACTGGCTGAGCCTTCATTCTCGAAGCCGATGGTGATCCCCTGGTTCGGGAAACATCCGAAATCGCTTCCTCGAATTGTGATGGCGCTGCCTCCGTTTGCGTCCGGCTGGTTGGGCATTTGAGCTGTCACCATCGGTTGGTTGTACGAGAACAATAGTGCGTTGCTCGCATAGTTCTCGACCACCACGAGCACAGAGAGGCTGGCGCCGTAACCAGGCGGAACAACCACTGTAATCATATAGTCGTCGTGAGTAACCAGGCTTTCGCCCTCGACCTTAGCAGTCGACAAAGCACACAGAACCTGATCATGAGTTGTAGAGTCACACTCACTCGTGTAAGCGAATGACGGGGACGTGGTGAACTTGGACGGATAGCAAACCGAATTTGCTTCGTCGACGCATGGCCCGCTGGTGTTGAACTGGCATTTACTCTTGGGACACGCACGTGGGTGGCTGCTGAGAAAATCTGTTCTCGCCTCACGACCTCCAACCAGCACTTTCGTGTTGTCTCGGCCAAAGTTCTTCCCGTAGAGAACCAATTGGTAACCTCCGCACGTAGTAAGATTCGTGGTCAACGCATCCAGAGCCATCAGCTCCGGATTTCGGTACCCGAACGCGATCGACTGGTTCACTGCAGGTTGCTCCGACACCTCCAGGTTCACACGACGGTCGTAGCCCTGTCCAGGCGGGAGATAGAACTTGATGTTCGTGTGGCTAAAGTATAGAACGTCGTCGCTTGAGATGTTGATGGTCACCAGTGGGTACACTGTGGATGCACCAACCAGCTGCAAGGTCCAGTCTCTTGTCTTGACGCCAAAGTTGCTTCCGGCCAGCGTGATAGCGACTCGTTCGCAGCGGTCGGTGTTGACGGGACATGTTCTTGTGGTGGCTGCAGCGCACGTTCCCGGGTAAACCGTCATGTATGTAGCCGGCGTTGGTGAAGCCGAAGTCGTATCTTTCCAGTTGGACGGAGGCGGGTTGTCTGTCGAGGCGTCCGCTCTGTAGATTGCTGCATCCGCTTGTAAGATTACCCAGACGCCGCTCAGCCGCACCAGCTGGATAGAAGAGTAGAGTTCGCTCGTGAACACTGGTTTGCCGTTGGAGAAAACGTCCTGCACCTGGGTCACTGTGACTTTTGTGAGTTGGCTGTTGACGTTCGTAGTGATGCAGTAGCTGCTCAGTGTCGTCGTACTCGATGTCACACTTCCTTCTAGGTACTGACACTTGAACGGATAGGTCCTCGTCGAGCAGGGTTGCTCCGGATCGAGATAGCAACCACAGGTGTACCCGTCAGTCGGTCCATCCGTTTGACTGATCGAGGAGATCATTGGTGGATCATAACTGAATGTAATGTTGGTGTCAAGACTCTGCTGTCCGCTGATAGACACAACCACCTGCAAGTCCTTCCCCTGGCCTTCGCTAAGCACGCACGTGAGCAGATCGTGAGCCACATTATGTATAGCGCACCCAAAAATGCTACCCAGAGCCACGGAATGAAGCGAAGAAAGTGCGCTTGAGCCAAAGTTGGTTCCCCTTATCGTCAACACGCCTCCGCCACTCGTCGACGCATCGCTGGTTGAAATGTCATATATCACCGGCTTGTCGTAGCCAAAAGTGGTCTTGGAGAACTGGTTTCCAGCATAGAGAGCGAGCTCCAAGTCGGCACCCTCGCCTGGAGGGATCGTGAACTGGATGAACGAGTGGTTATGTTGCGAAATCACAAGCATCTGACTTTTTCGAAGGAGAAGACTGGGGCGCGTGCCAAAGTTGGTTCCACTGACAGAAACCGTTTTCCCAACGGTTGGAGAAGAAGCGGTGCCGAACGCCACCCAGTCCAGCTCGGGAGGGATGTAGCTGACGAACCGCGCGCTGCTGAGAGTGCTTCCGCGAGCAATCACGAGGGGAAGCTGTTTGCCCTGCCCACTCGGCATGACGCACGTGAGCAATCGGATATGCACGACGTCCGTAACTCCAGTGAGCAGGATGGTGCTCGCCGAGAACACGGGCGTGCTGAGCTGGGCGTTCGTGCACGTAGTGCTTCCGACCGTGACGACAGGATTGCGACCGACGTTTTTCACGTACATACTTAGTCTTGCGCCGCCTGCTGTAGCGGACTCTTGCCTGTAAACACCGGGCGCATCTGTTTTCACTGTGCGATACAGACTTGGATCGCCGTCCAGCTGATGGGAAGTACTGCAGTCCAAAACACCACAGGTCACCCCAAGCGTATTCCAGTCGAGAAGAACGGGGTCCTCCCAGCTAAACGGAGCTGAGTTACTCCACACGCTCTCGCCGATCACAACGGTAATGTACCCCAAGCGTCCAACGTACTCCGGCACGGTGACCATGTCGGGAGTCCACGCTGAAAACGCGACGCTTTGGCTGCTGAAGCTGTCCCGATTGCTAACTGTAAGAGGTGACTTTGAGATAATGAGTCGCCCTGTGATGTACAAATTGCTTCCTGTGATCGACAGACTCACGCACGACGGTAAGCAGGATGCTGGTCCTTCGTCCGTGAACACCACGTCAATCACTGGCGGTTCGTAGTCCACAGCGATTTGCTGGGACTTTTGGACGCTCGAAGTGCCGACAAAGATCGCCAGCGAGCCTCCCGTACCGTAGCCAACGGGGATCTGAACTTTCACAAACTCGTCCGCACCGCTAGTATTTGAGGAGAGCGAACCAAACCCAACAATTGGGATCTTGAAAGCGCTCGCACTTTTCTGCGGCGGCGTGAACACCACACGCGACGCCGCAAAAGTCAAGTTAGTACCAAAGTTGGAGCCCGTGATCGTGATTTGGGTTGATCCATCTGTTTTCGCTGCTTTCGGGGCGAACGAAGAGATTATCGGGGGTGCGTACGAGCTCTGTACCGTAGCGGCGATTGTCGACTCCTGGTCGCCAACAGAGACCATCCACGTGAGGTACTCGCCCACGCCTGGCACTGTCAAGCAGAAAATGACCGAGTCATTGTGCCACACAATCGTTGTCACAAAGTACTCGCGTCCCGTAGCGCCATACGAAATGGTCTCGATCGGCACATCACTTGGTCCAAAGTTCCCGCCTCGTAGGACGACTAATTCAGAGCCTGCCACTTTGCCGTTTGTGGCGCCAGGTCCTTCGATCGACAGAATGAAGGGCTTCGCGTAGCTGATTGTGGGCATCGCACTGGCGAGGCCGTCGATTGTGACGACCCACACGAGATGACTACCGACGCCTGGCGTCGTCATGCATAAAAGTCGCTCGTGGTTCACGACGATTGCACAGTCAGTGGCTGTGAACTCAAAGCCTGTGATCCCATACGTGACCCTCGAGACGTTCGCAACATCCCGCTCGCCAAAGTTCTTTCCCGTGATGACCACTTGCTGCGAGCCCTCAGTCTTCAACAGCGTCTCTCCGCTCGGGCGGAACACCTTGAGCACCACCGGCCCGGCGTAGGAAGTGTTTTGCACACTCCAATCCGAGTACTGGCCTTCCACGACCACGCGCCACGAGTGGAACGTCCCCGTGCCAGGGACCGCCACGCACTCGAGCAGGCTGTGAATACTCGGGTTTGCATACTTGCGCTTGCAATTGACACTGCGGTACACGAGCTTGCTATTTAACATGTACTCAACGATCGGATCGTCAAAGAGCGCGTTGTCGGGACCAAACTCGCCTCCTTCAACGTAGTAAACAGACCCGCCCGCCGTCGAGACATCGACAAACCCTTTCACATTGGAAATGAAGGGTTTTGCATACGATGTGAGGCTACTCGAAAACTCGCTCCGCTGGTCATCCACTTCGACTTGCCATCGCAGCAGGTGCCCAGTACCCGGCAGTGTCGCACACGTCAGCTGAATGTGGTCAGTGATCACCTTGCAGTCTGTGATCTCGAACGTGTGACGGTCGTTTTTGTACCACACGACGACGCTTGAAGAGCCTTTCACCCCGAGGCCCGTGCCATTGAGAACCACAGAATCGCCACCAGTACTAGAGAAATTCGACCCACCAACGATGTCAGTAATCACTGGAGGCGCGTAGTAGCAACTCGTGGGGGCTAAGTTGCTCTTCTGATCACCCACGATGACAGAAAAGGACAGGTTGCGACCAGTGCCAGCCACGCTCTGGCATGAGATTGCCTGGCTTCCGTTGACTATCCCAGTAAAAGAACAATTCGCAGCCTTTAAGCCAGTTCCGTAGATGACGACTGGCAAGGCTAGCGCGGACATCTCTTCAGCTCCAAAGTTGTTACCCAGCAGCACCACGTTCTCCACAAGGCTCCCTCCAGTTGGGAACGCAGTGAGACAAGCCACTGATTCAATCAATGGCGCGGCGTAGGATGCCAGCGTCCTGCTTGACGTCGCCGTAAACGTTTTGTCACCGATCATTGGCACATTTATCACGAGCACGACGATCCAGTACAGATCTGCGCCAACGCCAGCTCCAGTAGTGCACTGCACGTCCGTGTTTCCGTTCACAAGTGAGCAATTTCTCGCGACGAATGGCATCCCCGATCCGTAAGCGCCATAGCGCACCTCCAGCGTCTTGACTGTCAATGAACCGTCTGAGCGCTGCTTGAAGCCGATGTTGGTTCCCGTTAGCGTCACCACTTGACCTCCAACCGTCGACAACGCTGTCACTGTAGACGGGAGGCTGATGGCGTCGACGGTCGTGTCTTCAAGGTCGACTACTGTGATGGTGCAGGTCGTCGTTACGTTTAGCGGCGCTGCGCTCCTGTCGCTGGCGCGCACTGTCAGCGTGAAGCTCTGCATCGCTTCGTAGTCGATCATCCCGCTCACCCGTATTTCGCCCGTGCTCTCATTGATCCGGATCCAGCCCATGTCTGTCGGGTAAATCAACACCAGCGAGAAAGTCATTGCGCTGAACGCGTGGGTCTTGGTATCCGGGTCAGACACTTTGACTGTAAAGAGCAACGTGTCAATTGCGGAATTCTCAGACACGCTCAGACTGGTTGGTATTCCAATGAACGACTGCAGCTCATTCACGTCGATCACCTGAATCGTGACATTCATGGATGTGCTGAGGCCGCTCGGGTCCTGAGCGACTAAACTGAGGTTGTACGCGCTTCGGGTCTCAAAGTCGAGCTTCTTTGGCATCTGGATTCGCGCACACGCCGTGAGGTTGCAGTCTTTCTCAATTGTAACCGCGAACAGACTGCAGTCTGCAGCGTTGCTGCACTGGAGATTGTACTGCAGCAGTGCTCCGTCCCCGAGATCTGGGTCGACAGCACTGAGGCAGCGCGGCAGAACGGATCCCACCGGCAGGTTTTCGTTCACCTCGAAAGTCACTACGCTCTCACTGAACCTTGGCGGCTCGTTCACATTCTGCACCTGCACCTTGATATCCTTGACATTGCACGCGTTGGACGGGTCGCACGCCACCACCGTGCACATAAACGAGTTGCGCCACTCATAGTCAAGCATCTGGCCAGTTCGCAAAACGAGCCTGCCATCCGACAAGCTGAGGCTAAATGTATTGGCACAGAACGTGTTCGCCTTGGACTGCAAAGTAAACTGAATCGTGTCTTTGTCCGGGTCCGAGGTGAACTGCAGCAGTGGAGAGCCCACGATAGTCCCAGCAGCGACATTTTCGTTTACGAGGAACGAGGTCGGCAGCGTATTCGACCACACAGGAGCGAAGTTCGCATTCGCTGTTGCGACTGTGATGAGTGCACTCGTGACACACTGCGCTCTGTCCGTCACGTTAACGCGCAGAGTGTAGCTCACTGGGAAGACCAGCTCGTCGCCAGTCAGATCCTTCGCGATGCGAAGTTGTCCAGACGATCTATCGATTTGAAAGAGTCCGTAAGGAGAGTCTGCGTCCACGATGGCGTACGAAAGTACGTCACCGTAGTCCTGGTCTCTTCCCGGGAGCGGATACCCCACAGTCGTCCCAGGTGGAGATCGCTCTCGGATTGTAAACGTTTGAGGCGCGAGAATTGGGCAATCGTTCGCATCGACCACGTTGACTGTTATGGAGCTTCGTGCGACGAGCCCAGTCGACTCAAACGTGGGATCAAAGACGTCGATCGCCAGGAGGTACTGAGACTTCTGTTCGTAGTCAATGATCGCATGTGTGAGAGCGCTCTCGCCGGTCCACACCAAGTAGACGCTTGAATTTGTGCATAAGGCTTTGCCCGCAGTCGTATGGGTTGTGATACCGCCAGAGACAGTCGGTTGGACGAGTGCAAAGAGCGAGGTATTCACGAGCTCGTATCGGGAACAAGAGTTTACATCCGGATCAGAAGCCAGGACGCTGCACTTGGCTGTGCGCCCGTCTGTCATAATATCGCCTGTGTTTTCGACAACAGCACACGTCACAGGGCCAATTGTCGGCGCTTCTGAGGCATCAAGCACGTTCACGACCACGCTTCCACTTCCGCAGAGGGAAGCCACTTCTTTGTCGCAGACCCTGACATTGATGGAATAACTGTGCGAGTCTTTCTCGAAATCCAGTGGTCGCGTGGTAGTGATGACGCCGCTGAAACTGTCGATTGCGAACGGAAGATACGTACTTAGCAGCGACAGTACGTTCACGGAAACCACATCAGGGTCTGAGAACTTGACAGTGATTACAGCTGATCCGGCAGCTGTGTTCTCATTGATCGATGCCTCTTGGTTAGCGAGTACAACGGGAGCTTCGTTCACGTTCACCACCGCGATGACTATGGTGCTTAAGCTCACGAATTCGCCGTCCGAGTACGCGACCACCACCTTGTACGACGCCTGCTGCTCGTAGTCTAACGATCTGAGTGTCACAAACTGGCCGGTATCGCGAATCGCAAACAAGTCAGATGCTCCACTGGAATTAACACTTCGGATCGAGAACCCCCACGTGTCTCCGACCGTGCCATCCACGTCTACCATCTGCAGCGGCTTTCCCACCAGCGATCCGATTCCAAGGTTCTCCCGTACAGAGAATGAGTCTGAGATCAGTTGAGGCGGCTCGTTCACATTGGTGATGGAGATCTTGATCGTAGTTGACACGGAGATCGGCGCGCAGTCCTCAGTGTCGACACCATCGCAGCTCGTCCCGTTGTCAACGACAGTCACGAGCACAAACACCACTGGGGTCGTCTCGTAATCGAACGTTTTCGTCGCACTCAATGTCCCATTGGAAGAAATGTTAACGACAGTGCTCGCGTTTGTGCTGAATGCCAAAGTTGATCCCTTGTCCGGGTCGATCGCAATCACCTGCCCAATGTACCCGATTGAGTTTTCTGGGATCGAGAACTTGGACATGTTGCCGAAGACTGGGGCTTCATTCACGTCCGCAATGCACACTTCGACAATCGAAGTCGCAGCCAGAGCTGTGGGGTATCCCGGATCTGTCGCGCGGACCTCGAAGACGTACTTGCTGGTCACCTCGTGGTCCAGTGTTCCCCACTGGATGACAAGTTGTCCTGAGCACCCTTCAAGACGGAACGGGAACGCGCCTGCGTCCTTTTGGACAATGTCGTACCGCAAATGGTACGTTTGCCCTGCGTCCTGGTCGGTAGCGTGGACGGGCGTCCCAAACGAATTTCCTGCCAGTGTGTTCTCTGGGACCGTCAGAATGTAGTACGAACTGCTGAAAGCAGGCGCTTCGTTTAGGTCCAAGATGTCAATCTGCACCTCTTGCTCGTCGAAGAGCCCCTGCGCATCGGTTGCGCGGACTTTGATTGTCAAGTACGCTTTCGTCTCGTAGTCGAACGCAGTGGCGTCCAGAACTGAAATGTTGCCAGTCGACGAAACCAACACGGCCGACGACTCAAATGCCAGAGAGAAAGCCACAGTGTCCCTTGCGTCCGGGTCGACGGTCTCGAGCGTGCCGATCCATTCGCCAATACCCGGATTCTCTGCGATCTGGAACATGCGCGTTATGAGGATCGGTTGCTCGTTCACATCGTCCACATACACATACAAAGTGGCTTCAGTTGTCAGCCCGAAATGGTCCGACACCGCGACTTGAAGAGTTAGTGGCTGGTCTTTGGACGAAATGCTCTCGAAGTCTAGCACTGGAGCGTCAGCTGCCAGCGACAACTCGCCCGCACTGTTGATTTCAAATCGACTGCTCGATCTCCCATGCAGGAAATACTCCAGGGGCGCAGGGTATGCTCCAAAGACGTAGAATGTTGTGCTGCTGCTGCTGTTGGGGATAGCAAACGTGTCAGTACCCATAGCCTTGATGTAGAGATCGAACCCCAGCTTGCTTGAGCTGCTCTGCGCCACCACACCCTCTCCTGCCATGAAAGTAAAGCCGTCACTAGAGATCCACTGCGGTACATCATTCCCATCGCGATCCAGCAGCACAAATAGAAAGCCAGTGCTTGCAAACGTCAACGAGGCGTTCGCAACTGACACAGAGCTCGGTCCCGTGACAATGAACGCGCCAGTTAGTACCTCTGGGAACGAAATCCACTCGAAATCGTCTGAGCTGGAGAAGCACTGGGTTGATATCTCTAGCTTTTGCACGAAGACGCTCTGCGTATTCCCATCCGATACGTTGATCGCCAGGTAGTTGGGGTCGTCGTGCTCGGGGTCTGATGCGGCAATCACCCCTATCGAACCTCCTGCTGGCAAATCCTCAGCGACTCGAAGTGTCTGGCTCGAGATCATGGGTGCTTCGTTCACATTCAACACAACCACTCGCGCGGTGCCGCTCGCACTCGCTTTGCCGTCGGAGCACGACGTTTCCAGCAAATACTCTCGCTGAGTCTCGAAATCGAGCATCTCCGTTCGCGCGTACAGCAGGCCGCTCTTGCTTTCGACTGTGAATATTGCGCCCCAATTGCTGAGGCTGAAGCGAAGCTCGTCATCAAAATCTTCGTCGACGCAATGCAGCGATCCAAGCATTTGCAGTGAGCTGTTCGCTGCCATTTGGCTGGCGCCAGCGTACTCCGTAGCGAAAAACACACTTGAGGCGATCTCAGGCACGTCGTTCACGTCCAGTACCGAGACTGATATGTTCCCGACCGCTCGCAGGCCAGTCTTGTCTGTCACTGACACGCTCAGGATCTCGACATTTTGCTTCTCATAGTTTAGAAGCGACGAATTCGCAACCTGAACTAGTCCCGTGTCTAAACTGACTGTAAATGGCGAATTTGCCGACAGCAGTGCGAACTGAAGCGCTTCTCCACGGTCTTCATCTGACGCGGCCACGTACCCCACTGCCGCGCCTGCGGGAGAGTTCTCGGCGATTGACAGAGAAGAGTTGTTCCCCAATCGAGGCGCGTCGTTTGCGTCAACCACAGTGATCACAATCTCATTCGAACAGAAGAGAGAAGACCCGGACGCCGGTACATCGCTCGCCTGGTAGCGAATACTGTACTTACTCTGCTTTTCAAAGTCTGCGTACTCACTACCAGCGCTGAATTCAATGGCACCCGTGCCGAAATCAACGGCAAAAGGGTCTACCGAGATCCCCACACGCAGAAACACGTGCGCTTGACCGACATCCGCGTCACTCACTGTGATTAGACACGGTCCTTGCGTTCCAGGCTGCCCAATTTGAATCGTCGGTGCGTTCTCTGCGACCCAGCAGGAGACGATCGGACACACTGGCGGGTGGTTGTTGTTCAAGACCGCGACGGTAACTACTGCTGTATCCACCAGCCCCATCGAGTCGGTCGCCACGAGCGTGACGTTGTACGACGACTGGGTCGTCACGTCGAGCTTCCCTTTCTGGAGCAGGGACACAACCCCTGAGCTGGAATCAACTGCAAAGAGCTCGGCAGTTTTGGTTACGCCGTCTGTGTTCGTATTGTCGACAGAGTACGTCACTGTATCGTACGAATCTGGGTCTGCGGCGTCAACCACACCAATCAAAGAGTGCGCTTCCGCCAGCTCGTGGACCGCCATCTTGTAGTCTCGGAACTGGAATCGCGGTGGCTCGGGGACATCAACCACCGACACATTGAACTGAAAAGGCACAGAGATGTTGTCAAACGTCACGATAGCCCCGCGCACGTTCAGCATCGGCGAGGCTGATGAAGAGCTATGCTGCAGACGCACTAGCGCTTCAAAGTCACATGGCTCGTCGCCGGAGAAGACCGACCCGTCTGGTCCGATCCGAATGGAGTCTGGTACTGGTGTCGTGCCGTCTAGGACGAATGAGAATGCATCTCTTTCTGGGTCGAGACCTCGGAGCTGACCAATCAGAGCCCCTGGCGCAGCATTCTCAGCCACTTTCAGATTCTGCGTAGACGCCGGAATCAAACTAGGGATCTCGTTCACGTCATCGACAAAGACGACGACACGCACACTGTCTGAGAGGAACCCTGCGCCGGTGTCCGTCACAGTAAGCTGGAGATTGTACATGCTCTGCGTCTCGTAGTCGAACGCGTCTCGGAAAGTCACCAAATTGCATGCTCGGTCTCCATTCTGGACAACTCGAGCAATTTCTGCGGGATCCGACGCAATCGCATAGTACAGTCGCTGGTTCCAGTCTTCGTCAACCGCTTGAAAGGGACTCAAAACGGAGCCTAGTGCAGTGTTCTCGGCGACTCGGATGCAGATGTGCTCGTTCAGTTCGTACCGTTCTCGGATCACGTTTTGCTGGTCGACGTAGCAGTTTCGCCGGAACTTTGGGGTTTCGTTCACGTCGTCAATGTCAATTTGAACGGCAGTCCTCGCTTCGTTCAGCGCGCTGTCAGTGATCACCACAGTCACTAGATACCGCTGCTGCGTCTCATAGTTGAGTGAGCCAGTCACCGTCAGTTGACCCGTGAGCTCGTCAAGAGCGAACGGCAATGGTCCAACATCCATTGACACAGCCTCAATCCTGTAGTGTAACTCATCGAATAGATCTTCGTCCATGGCTGCAAGCGGCATCCCAACATTCGTATGCAGCACCGAGTTCTCTGCCACGGTTCTCGTTGTGACGTTCGCGATCGCCGGCGGCTCGTTCACATCGATAAGGCTCACAGTCACTCGGCACGTGGACGAGAGCGACGAGATCACTTTTCCGGAGCTGCTGTTTCCGTTCACAAAACTGTCAGCAATGCGCAGATCCACGTGCAGCGTCGGGCGTTTTTCATAGTTCAGGAGACTCGGGTTGCGAGTCAAGAGCGAATAGTTGGCTCCTACTTTCACAACTGAGAATGCGCCGTAGGACGCGTCCTCCGGCAGGTTCACGATCTCAAACGCGGTGATCGAATTCTTTGCTGGCGGGTCGGGGTCATTCCACTTCAGCACGCCGACCACTGTCCCTTTCGCCGAGTTCTCGCTTAGGCTGAAGGCCATGGCTTGACACATTGGCGGTTCATTCACATCCACAACAAGGATCGAGATTGGACCTGACGTCGCGCTGAGCCCATAGCGGTCCTTCGCCCGGATACGGACCACAAATTCCTGGTTCGTTTCATAGTTGAGCGAGTTGTCGCCACTCAAACGGATCTCGCCGCCGCACGAGTGAATCGTAAAGATGTCGACAGAAGCACCATTTTGGTCCTTCGATTCGAGGATCTCATACGAAATAGTGTCGTACATATCGGGATCAAACGCAGCCGCAATGACACCTACGAACGCGCCGCGTTGCGAATTCTCATCGATCGAAAAGTCCTTTTGAGCTGGAAACACGGGCGGTTCGTTCACGTCGAGGACGTGGATTCGCACCACAGCAGTGGAAACCTGGTTCCGGCCATCCCTTCCGGTTACAAGTACGTCGTAGAACAGCGTGGTCTCATAATCCAAAGCAGACAATAGCTGGATCAAGCCACTCGACATGTCAATTGAGAACTTCGTCGTTGAGTTCTGCGTCAGGGCCACAGTGTCATTCTCTGGGTCCCACACTGAAATGGAGGCACCCACACTGCTTTCGCAATCGGAACAGAGCGCGACGCCCGAGCCGATGGAGGCAGACTCCTTGATCCAGAAGCTCTCTGATGCAATCACGGACGGTTCATTCGCGTCTTCTATCACGATCTGCACCTGGGTTCTGCAGCTCAACTGCCCACCATCTGTTGCTTCGATCTGCAGCGCGACTGATCGCTGGAACTCATAGTCGAAAGGCTTGATCGCAAAGAGCTCCCCTAAAGAAACATCGATGGTGAAGAAACCAGTATTGCTGCTGGAGCTGGCATCTGCGATAATGCTGTAGGAAAGCGATCCCCATTTGGCTACAGCCGACCTGGTGTCAGGGTCCAACGCAGCGACTATCCCCACGACGCCAACGGCATTCTCTTGGAGATTGAATGCAGTCGTTTGTTGAGAGAAGCTGCAAGCCTCGTTAACGTCCAGTAGCGATATTGTGAGCACACTGCTGACCTGTTGAACCGGCGACCCGCTATCTCTGACGACCACAGTCACTCGTACTTCGCGTACAGATTCGTAGTCGAACAAAGTCTCGTCCAAGACCCGCAGGACGCCAGTGGATTTGTCAACAGAGACAACATCATTGCTAGTCGATCTGCTCGCAGTCGTGTTGTCCGCCAATAACAACAGGGTGCCGCTAATCCCAAACGTGTGCGTTTGCCCAAAATCTTGATCACTGACAGCAACTGCGCCAATCGTAGCGCCATGGAGTGGATTCTCCTGGATCAAAAATGTGGACGACGTTATCTGAGGTGCGTCATTGCGATCCAGAACGACGATCGTGACTGCTGCTGTTGTTGAGAGTCCGCCAGCGTCTGTTGCAGTGACCTGGACAGCGTAGATCGAGGCGGTTTCGTAGTCTGCCAAAGCTTTCGTGAAGATCGTCCCTGAAGTTGCATTGACGTCGAACGTTCCAGTTGAATCTTGGATCGAGAACGACAACACGTCGCCAGAGTCAGGGTCATCGGCGAAAAATGTCCCATTGACGACCACAGCCAAAGCAACAGTTGTAAACACGTCAGTCGAAATGATCGCGCTCTCTGGAACATACAACAGCACTCCAGCGCTCATTTGTGGTGCTTCGTTTACGTTTGTCACTGCGATTTGAACTGTCGTAAACGCGCAGAGCGCTCCTGGTCCGTTGTCGTGGGCGCCGATAACCAAAGTGTACGCACTCTGGCGCTCAAAGTCGAGCGCCTGTGCGTAGTTCACGTACAGTTTGCCGGTTCCGGCAACTGACGAGATCAAGAACGTGTCCAGTTCGTTCCCGCTCACAAGCGAGTACACGAGCGTGTTGTTCTGGTACGTGTCGATGTCCAGGGCTACGACGGCGCCTACGAGGGTCTGGCTTGACAGGTTTTCTGGAAGTGTGAAGGAGTACTCGCTCTTCTGGAACATCGGCGCCTCATTGCTGTCCGTGATGGCGACCATAACTGTCGTGGTAGCAGAGAGCCCCCACTGGTCCTCCACAAGCGCAGTGAACTGATACGACTGCTGCGTCTCAAAGTCTAGCGTACCATTTTGTGTAATCGCGCCGTCTTTCGAGATCACAAATGGACACTGAACACCAGTGGTGTTTCCTAGCGCCAGGCGGAACGCGAGAGTGGAGTTTGCGTCTTCGTCTGTCGCGGTCAGGAATCCGATCAATGTGCTTTTCGCTGCGTTCTCGCTGATAGAGAAGGTGTAAAGCGGCTTGAGGAACACTGGCGGCTCGTTCACATCGACAACGTCCACATGAACGACGAGAAGGCTTTCAGCCGCAACCTCATTGTCCGTGTACGCGAGTGCGCTCAACAGCACGATCTTCAATTCACACGCGCTGCTCTTCTCAAAATTAAAAGCGCCTTCTTCCAAAATCAGCTGGCCGCAAAGGTCGACGGAAAACGACAGACTCGTCCCACATGAGCTGTCCATCACTCCAAACTGGATATCGCACGTGTCTGCCAAAGGGTTGGCGTCCTGCTCATCCACGACAAAGACGCCGAGTGGAGTTCCTATTAGCCCTTCGACGGCAAGGTTCTCTCTCACGGTGAACTGCGCAGATACCCTCGTGAAGTATGGCGGCTCGTACACGTCTTCCAGCGTAATAATCAGCTTCATCGAGGCCGCGAGGTTCGCTTTGTCAGCGACACAGACGTCAACCCAGAACGTAGGGTTGTGCTCGTAGTCCAAAGCAGATGCATTCAGCACTAGCAGCTGCCCAGCATTGCTTCCGTGGGAATTCTGAACCAGAAACGTGTTCGGCTGGTTCTGTCCACAGTCCCAGTACGTCAGCAACTCGTTCGCGTCGGAGTCTGTCGCGTGGAAAGAAGCCACAACTGTCCCTGCTGCCGCGTTCTCAATTAGAGGAATCATTGACAGCTCGTCGCTAAACACTGGCATTTCATTCACATCCATCGCGTAAACGAACCCGATCGCGCTTGCGTTCAATTCTCCATCGGAAACTTGAACCGTGAGCGAGAAGAAGCGTCGCGAGGCCGTCTCATAGTCCAAACTGCAACCGACTGCCAGAGAAAGTGCTCCCGACGAGCGGTTCACGACGAAGCAGTCACTTTCGCCGACGTTTGTCTGTACGATCGAGAACGTCAGAATGGTGTTGTTGTCTGGGTCTAATGCGAGAATCGGGTTTCCGACCAAAGATCCTGGAAATATGTCCTCTGGAAGACTCAAGTTGAAGCTCTGAATCATTGGAGGCTCATTTACATCCACGACTAGCACGCTCAGTTGGCCATTGGTTATGAGCCCGTCGTAATCTCTGACAGTGATGCACAGTTGGTAACCTGTCGTCTTCTCGTAGTCCAACCGCTTTATCAGCGAAACTTGGCCCGAGGAAGCATCAATCGCGAACAGCCCTTCCTCATTTCCGCCTTTGAGCGCGTACAGGAAGTTCTTGTGTTTCAGGACCTCTGGGTCTGACGTGAGGTTGAGAAAGGGAACCCCCACTGGCGACCCAGTCGCGAGGTCTTCTCTCAGAGACACCGACTGGTTCGTAAGAGCCGGCGCCTCGTTCACATCATTCACACTGATCAATACTTCAGCGATCGCGAATAGCCCAGCGCTATCTTGGACCTTGACAACCACTGTGTATTGAGCAATCATCTCAAAATCAAGAGACTCCACCTGCTGAAATAGCACACCCGTAAACGCGTCAATGCCAAAAGTCTTCGCTGCCTGTCCGCTTTGAGACCGCGAGCGCTCTTCCACAAGACTAAAGGATACCGTGTCCCCATCCGGATCCACGGCAGTCACTGCCGGCAGGATGCGCGTCATGCTTGGCAGATTCTCATCAATACTGACATGCATGGGAGAAACCTGCGGTGGTTCGTTCACATTGTTCACCACCACTCGAATCTTCTGCTGACTGCTAAGGCCTCCAAACGAGTCGGTGGCCACAATCAGCAGCGCGTACTCGGCCATCACTTCGTAGTTGAGCTCGGCGCTCACGAGCGTCACAGCGTTGTCGACTATATCGAAGACGCTAGGTAATCCGACGAGGCTGATAATGACTGCGTCAGGGCTCCCATCGATCAAGGAGTCTGGATCAAAGGCGTTCATGGAACCTAGGGCTTTCGTGCCGACGTTCGAGTTCTCGTCGATGTAGAACATGGTCGGGCTTATCTGCGGTCGCTCGTTCACGTCTCGGGTGTAAATCTCAATTTTTTGCCACGAGGACGCCAGCCCACCAGCATCTGTGGCCCGCACCAAGAGCACGCACACATGCTCGAGTTCATAGTCGACACGCCTTGGATCACTTACTAGCACTTGGCCCCGGCTGTCCACACTAAACGGACAAAAAACGCTTGCATTCTGGCCTGAGACAAAGGGGCTTGTGTAGCTCCATGTATGTGTCTTCCATGTAACATTGGAGCTGCTAGCGTCTTCATCGTCGACCCGAAGAGCACAAACCACCTTGTTCACGAATTTTGAGAGCTGAAGAGCATCCAAATCGTACGGAATCTCATTGATCTCACACGCGTGCGGCGAGATTGTCGCTGGCGCATCGTTCGCGTCGAGGACCTTGACGGTGACGGCTCCGCAGCCTTGCAGGGGAGGCGTGCCTCTGTCCACCGCGCATATTGTGACGGTCGCAATTTGAAGCAGCTCAAAGTTAAGCACTGTAGTGTTCGCGACCTTCAGGACACCTGAGCTGAAGTCCATCGCTACGCCTGCCTCGCCGGGTCTACCGGACGTGAGCAGCTGAAAGTCGTACATTCCGTTTCTAAGTGCTGATGAATCTGGATCTGTGGTGTCAATCCGGCACACGACTGTGCCCACTGGCGAGTTCTCGGAAACAAAGCACGTCTGGTCTGGAACGCTTGGTGGTTCGTTGATATCAATGACAGTGATCGTCACAATTGAGAGCGTTGATGCGCCTGCGATATCTGAGACTGAGACCGTCAGGGCGTAGCTGTTGTGCGTCTCAAAATCGAGCAAGTCCACAATCGCGCTCAGCTGTCCGCTCGCTTTGTCGACTGAAAAGATTTCGTCAGGGAAGTTTCCGTCGAGTATCTGAAATCGCGGCGCATCCCCAGCGTCCGGGTCGTTGAAAGGAACGACTCCACCTTCCAGCAGCACTCTCGAAACTGACGACACAACGAACAACAGCACGGTTTAGTTAACCGGAGAGTGCGCCAAGGAAAAAATTCAGATAGACAGTGTTTGGTTACCTTGCGCTACCTTGAACTCCAGTGTCGGCGCCATTGCAGGGCTCGCTTCAAACGAGCTCACTTCGCCAACCCCACCACCAGTGATCAGGAATTTCAACGCTCTCACACTCGACACGTTTGCGAACGAGGTTTGAAGAAGAGACACCAAGTCGGGCGACCACAGCGTCTCCCCTTTTGTCTCATCTGGCAGAGTCCACTGGATGAAGTTGGAGGATCCGGGCTTGCTGAGGTCCCTGTCACTGCCAGCGTTCGTCCACGAGGCGTCGGAGGTGTTGAAAATGCGGATTTGAAGAGCGAACGGGCCGACTTTCGCGGACGGGACCTGCACATGAACATTTGCCCCAGTGAGCACGTTTTGTTTAGTGTACTCACAATAGGATACACAAAAGTGGCGTGTACTTACGTTAAAGCGAATCCGAGCTTGTGACAGCCTCATCGTGTCTGGAAGGCTGATGCTGTCAAACTTGAGTACCACACCAACGTCCGCTTTCAAGTACGTGTCGTAGCCCATGCGCAGCGAGTTTCTCGACGTTTGCATTGAGAAACCTGACGGCGCGTTTAAAACCTCGTAATCGCTCTCAGCGGCGAGGATCGAGAACTCAAACGCTTGCGTGGGCAAGGACATCCCACCTGAGCTCGTACCTAGAGAACGAGACATTGTCGTGGTTAGAAACCAGTAGCTATTCAGCATCAACATCAGCAACAATAGTCAGTACCTTCTAAGATGGTCAGCGACAGATTCGTTGTGGCCGGCGGCTCGTTCACGTCTCTCGACGTGATGTGGACAGCACAAGCGGTGCTGAGGCGACCAATGCCGTCGTGGTACACACCGTCGTCCGATATGAGCACCGACACGTCTGCTCCACGCAGAGAATCTGTCTCAAAGTCAAAATTCGGCGTCCTTGAGACGAAAAGCTGACCCGTGCCTCCATGGACACCCAGAAACGGGTGGTCCAGCGTGAACGAGAACACGGTCCCAATGTCAGCGTCGCGGACATAATTGCCCAGCGACAGCCCGATGTTCGTTCCTTGATCTGCGTTCTCGTTGACAACAAACACTATGTCGACTGCGCATACCGGCGGGCTGTTTTTCGTAACCACGTTGACGATCACTGTCACTGAGTCCCAAGACAGCCTCGAGTCGGTCACTGTTGCCAGCATCATGAAGTAGGCGCCTTCAGACAACGCTTGAAGAGCTGCGCTCGAGACTACCGACAGCTCGCCAGTCGTCGAGTTGATCCCGATCGCGCGCCGTCCGTCCTGTACTTCAGTAGATAACTGATTCGCATCAAGGGACTCGAGTGAGAATGTCAGCACATCGCCGCCGTCTTGGTCGGTAGCGTGCAGCGCTCCGATCACAGATCCCGTTGGTGCGTGGTTCGACACTGAAAACGAGAGCGTGCGATTGCCGCTAACGTAGAAATACGGAGGATCGTTCGTGTCTTGCACAGTGACACTGATCACTGACAAAGTACACGCCATGAAAGGATCACATGCACTCAGCTCCAGCGTGTATCCCGAGACAAGCTCAAAGTCCAGTTGCTTGAGCAGAGAAAGCGTTGACGACGTCGATTCCGCGAACCCAAACCCTTGGTCCTCGTTTCCACTTGAGATTCGATACTTGAGCTGCTGGTTCGAGTCTTCATCGTCGACGTTCCAACTGAAAACAGCAGAGCCCTGGGACACACTTTCGAGGACCGTAACACTGATAAACGCGTCGCTCGTTGGGGGTTCGTTCACGTCCTGGATCAGCGCAGTGATCTTGCCAGTGCTTGAGAGCCTTGGCGAGCCAGTATCTGTCACGCGGACCTTCAGCCACACTTCGTGGTTGTTGATCTTTTCGTAGTTGAGCAGTGAGCTGTTCAGAACCTTGACTCTGCCTCCAAAGGGCTCGACGCTGAAGAGATTCGCGACGGATTGTTCAGTGATTTCGTACAAGAGCGATGCCGACTGGTTCAGATCCTGGTCAGAGGCAGCGACAGTATAGACCCATCCGACCGCGTTCTCATTCACTTGAAACTGCGCGTCTGGGATCCCGGGCACTTCGTTCACATCGCTCATGTGGATAAGGAGTGAGCAAATGCTACACGCCTCCAGCTGATCGCAGGTGGAGAATCTGAACTCGTACTGAGCTCTTGATTCGTAATCTAGTGTTCCTGTCAGAACGATCAGCGAGCCCTGAGAAAATTTAAACAGTCCACTTGCGGCCGCTACAGAGTCAAGCAGCTGCAGCTCAGGCTCAAATCCGATGTCTGCTGCGTCGGCGTCCTTTGTCGAGATCTTCGGTGAAATCACTGTTCCGATTGGCGAGTTTTCGCTCACAAAGCGGGCTTCAGCCACGCAAATGGGCGGCTCGTTCACATCCATCACTTGAACCACGATGCTCGTCGTAGAACTCAGAACGCCATCGCTCACGCTCGCGGATAGGGTGTAGAATGATTTCGACTCAAAGTCCAGAGCGCTACCGGCAAACAGCGATATCGCGCCTGTTGCAGCATCAATGTTGAAGAGATTTGAGTAGTCGCCGCCTGGAGAGAGCGAATACTCGAGTGCAGTGCCGTTGTCAGGGTCCAGCGCCGCGATAACCCCAACCAAAAACCCAGTACTTGCGTCTTCGGGAACTAAAAACGAGTACGCTTCTCGGAGGAACTCAGGCTTTTCGTTCACGTCTTCCACTGTAACCACCATATTGATGGCAACATTGGTGGCAGTGTCAACATTGTCGTGCACTAAGACGCTCAGAGGCAGCTCTCGTGGCATCGTTTCATAATCCAGCGCCTGCTTCGCTCTCAGCTGACCACTGCAGGCGTCGACGCTAAAATACGGAGAGAACTCAGACGCGTCCAGCTGGAACACAAGAGTGTTGTTCTCCGGGTCCCACGTGATTGACGACAGAGGTGCTCCAATGGGCATCTCGGTGGGCGAGTTCTCTTTTACCCGGAGTTGAAGCACACTGGTGGGGACTTGCGGCGGCTCGTTCACGTTAATGACGTTGATTACAAACTCGGTGGTCAGATTTAGCCCTGGCTTCGGTTTAACCACATCAACTAGGATCACCACCGACGACGCCTGTTCATAGTCTAGCGGCTGGATCAAAGTCACGACACCTGAGTGGGGATCTATCGCCACGAATGAATTCGATCCGAGTATCTGGAAACGCAGATTCTCGTTCGATACGTTGTCGGGATCCGAGGCGTTGGCGATAAAGATTGACCGCGGCACGACGCCCATCTCGGGAATGTCGACGCGGTACGGGGGAAAGACAAGTGGTCGCTCGTCAGTATTCAACACTGAGACGTACACCATCTGCTGTGACGCCAGAAGCCCACCGTCGATAACCTCCACCAGCAGCGCAAATTCCTGCTTTGTCTCGAAATCTAGAGCATTAGGCGAGCGAACTGTCAGGTTTCCTGAGCTCGAATCTATTATAAAGACGCTGCTGTCATCCATGCGGAACCGGAGAGCGCTCCATGTTGCCTTTGTGTCCTGGTCGCTCGCGACTACCGCCATAACGAGCTGCCCGCGCACCGCATTCTCCAGCACAGAACTGCGCTGTTCTGGCGGAATCATCGGCGGCTCATTCACATCCGCTATCGTAACCGACACGGTTTGGAAAGTTGACCGTCGGCGTGCGGCGTCATCAACGAGCAACAGCGTGCAACTCACGGATGCCGCCATTTCAAAGTCAAACTTGGACGGATTGCGTACAAGCAGGAAGTTGGAGACTGGTTCAATCTCAAAAGGACAGTTGCTGCCCACAATCGACACCGAGTAGTGCTCTCTTGGCTCAATCATCTCAAACCCGAGAACACCGATGTGAGCACCAGCTCTTGGGTTCTCGTCTATCACGAGTGACCCGATCGCAAACGCTGGAGGGTCGTTCTCATCCAAAATGCTGAGAGTTACCTCGCATGTATCGGAAAGTCTATACTTGTCGGCCACCTGGATCGTAAAGCGATACGTGGTCTGTAGCTCGTAGTCCAGCCAGTCGCTTCGGAAGGCCAGTTGACCTGTTTGCGGGTCGATGGACACGCCTGATGGACGATCTGGACTGAGCACGCTGTACGTCAACGCGTCCGCTAGATCAGGGTCCCCGGCTTGCACTTTGCCCAGTGAGATCTCTGCAGAGAATCAATACAGCATTCACAATTCAACAGTAGATAACGTCAGTACATAGTCCAGAGTCATGCATGTAAGACGAAAAAATCTCTTTCACCAGGTGCAAGTCCCAGCAGTTCCAGGTGTAAGCATGGCACCCCCGTCCAGCTCACGGGCACGAGTCGAATCTGAAGCGCCTTGATGTTCGGGATTGTCACGCCAACAAAAGTGGCATTCCCTGCATTGCGGAATGCCGTGAACAGGTGCGCTTGGGTCTCTGACTTGAGCCTTAGCCGCTCAAACGCAGTTGTTGCAGTGCGCCGATACTCCAGAAAGAATCTTTTCAGACGCCCAGTGCTGCCGTCAGCACTGGTTCCAGGGTAAATGTGCGCTCTAGACACCATTGATGGTCTTGGGAAGTTCACTTGAACCCACTCGGTGCCAAGTGAGTTGGACGCGGCGCACCACGAGCCAGACGCACTATCACCGCGAAGTACTTCCATTCCATTGTAACCGTAGCCGTGTGCCTTTAAGTTGTTCAAGAACGAACTGGCGCTCAACGAAACACTTGGAAGAACGGGCTCTGAGCCATTGCCGATTAGCTTCCTCTGGACAGTGGCTTTTGAGCAGCACATCAGCGTTGCGCTGCCAGCGTTTTGCTGCGCTTTCGTGCTGTTAGAGAGGCAATATGTACTGGTGAGAGTGGCGTTGCTTTCCAGAGGGAAAGCTCGATGGTATCCGCTCTGGGAGTCGGTGCAGATGGACTCCACGTCCACCTCGCTGCACAGTCGAAGGCTCTGGCTCTTGCAGAAGTCGTACGCGGTGTTAAACTCAACTGTCGAGTTGCCTGCCATGGGGAAATCAAAGAAGGTTGGGACTATTCATAAAGCAGCACATTTCAGACACGTTAAGCGCAAAGCCCAAACCAAAGGCAGAAGAGAATGGGTGCAGCCAGCTTACCAGAATACGAGAGCAATTCCTGCACCTGGGTGTCAGAAATCGCCCCTGAGAAGAAATGGATGCGACTGATCCAGCCCGCGAAGCGATTGCCTTGGGCTGACAGCACAGCAGTTTCTGCGATGGCTCGGAAGTCCAAGGTTGCGAAAGCTGTCGAGTCGAGTTCTCCGTCAACGAACAGGCGAAACGCGTTGTCTGCAACCGAGTAGACCATGCTCACGTACCTCCAGGAGCCGTCGGCCACGTCCACGATACTCACTGTAGTGAAGTTCCCCACGCAAATCTCCAGTTTGTGGTCTTCAACTGACACGCGCAACGCTGGTTCCGTTAATTCATTCAGCGTCACTATGTTTCCCGCGCTGCTGGTACTCTTAATGGCCATCGCTATCGTGAAATCCAGATCTCCAAACGCGAACTGAAACGGTGGACTCGGATCATATAGATCCTGCGTTAGTGTACCAGCAAAAAGCCCTCCAGTTGTCGCGAAGTGGTTCGCATCGCCTGCTAATACAGATACACAAACTTGTTAGATAGAAACCTCGCAAACCAGGACAGAATGGAATAGTTAGTATACCTTCAATGAACGGAGTTGGCTCGGAGAGTGTGCGAGCACCGCAGCTCGATGGTTGTAGCTTTGGTGCTTCGTTCACGTCAATGACGTTGATCGTTAGAGTGCCGCAGCCTGTCATTCTTGCGATGTAGTCGTTGTTTGCTCCATCGTCGGTTGCACACAAAGAGAAACTTAGCTGTGGCTCTGCTTCGTAGTCCAACTGAGGTGTCCAGAGGTAGACACTGGACACGTTGCGGTTGACAGCACGGAAACCGAGTCTTCCTGGGTCTGGGACGACTGAAAATGTTAGGATGCTGCTTGGATTCGAGTCCACGCCGAAGACCTGGCCAATCAGCACTCCAACAACACTGTTTTCCGGTACATCGAACACAAAGTTGCCAACGACAGGAGGGGAGTTCACACGACTCACATAGACTTGGACGATCTGATTCGCGGTAGACGCGAGACCAATGCCAGCTTCATCCAGTGCTCGCACAGTGACATTGTACGAGTCCCCGCCAACCACCGCTTTTTCGATACGCAGATCGCCGTTAGTAGCCAATGAAAACAGACCTTCTTGGCTGGAACTGACAATCTGGTACTGAATACTCGAAGTGTTTCCGTCTGGATCAATCGCATCCATGCGTCGGACAATGGCGTTGATCGCTGTTGACTCGGGGACATACAGTTGTACAGTGTCTTGGTCAAAATATGGAGGCTCGTTGACATTCTCAATACTGACAATCACGTCAACGGAAACGCTATTCGACGCGCTGTCCTTGACACGCACCCGCAGTTCCACCTTTTGCAGCTTCTCAAAGTTCAGCAATGTTGAGTCCATCACAGTCACTTGTCCGCTCGAGTTGTCCACAACGAAATACCCTGGTGATGGGATGGACGACAACACGTCAAAGCTTAACGTATCCCCAGCGTCTGGATCCTGGAAGTATGAGCTCAGTGCAATGCCAACTAGCGATCCTGCTGGGGCGTTCTCCGGGATATTCAACAATACCACGTCGCTCCCCAGCAAGATTGGAGACTCATTGACATTCGAGACCGAGATTGTAAAGGTTTGCAACGATGAGGCTGGGTTCGCAGCTGAGTCCGAAGCGTTGATGGTGATGTCGAAGCGAGATTGAAGTTCAAAGTTCACCAAAGTATTGCGGATTTCAATCTGCGCGCACGAGCGCGACGTCGCAACGATTCGAAACGCAATCGAGTCGCTGTCGTTAGCGTAATTGGACACGTACTCGTACGAGATCGTGTTGTTTTCAGGATCAAAGCCGGTCAAGCGGCCAAACACAGTTCCGCGAGGCGAGTTCTCGGGGAGAGCGAGCAGCTCCAATTCGAACGTCGGGGGCTCGTTCACGTTCAACACACTGATCCAGACCAGGGCATCAGTGCTCAAGCCGTCCTCGTCTGTCGCGCGCACAGTCAGACTGTACGAATTCGTCACTTCGTAATCCAGCTGGGCATTCGCAGCCACCTCAAGCTGTCCCGCACTGGTGATTTCAAACAGAAGTGTCGACTGGATACTGACGATTTCAAACGTGAAACTCGTGCCCACTCCCTCTGGGTCGGCTGCAGTCAAGCGCTCTCCCACGGTTATTGAGCCGGCCGAATTCTCTGCTACGCTTCGATAGATTGGCGACTGAATAACTGGACCCTCATTTACGTCGGTGACAACGACCTGAACCCATACTTGTGCTACTAACGGCGAAGGCGATCCACTGTCTCGCACTTCCACCAGCACATTGTACGATTGCCGACTCTCGAAATCCAACGTCCCTGCTGGAGAGAGGGTTATTTGGCCACTGCTCCCATCGATCTGGAAAATTCCTGGCACATCTTGTGTGATGATTGCAAATATGGAGGATTGCGAGTTGTCTTGATCCACCACCTGAAGAGGTTCGCCCACATGGGCACCACCGACACTCGCTTCACTAATAGACCGCACGAGCGTCTGGGGGGCGATGGAATTGAAATAGTCCACCGACACATCATCCCACCTTCCATTCTCGACTTGGAACTGGAATGTGATCGTATTGTCAGTCGGAGAGAACACGAAGGCAGATACCTCATGGATTCCTCGTCGCAGCGGACTGTTGAGATCACTTTCATCCCCGAACTGGAGCTCAGAGCTCGGACGGAACGATCCATTTGTCGGAGCCAGGACGCGGTCGATTGTGAATTCGACACTGAGGTTCGCTTGAGAAAGCGCGCGCACTGACACAGTCGAGGCGTTCCAGAGCAGAAAATTCCATGTAGCGACGAGTCCGTACGGCCCACCCGAGCCATTCTCACAAAGCACTGAGTTGCTTACTGCGTGAAGAGTTGTGACTCGACTGGAACAGAACCCATTCGAGTCACTGGCAACTTGGATCGCGCTGACAAAGTCCGGTCCCTGCAAGCCAACAACAGTGTGATGGGATACTGATCGCGTAGAAACGACGAACTCGTAGTCAAGCTTCAGCGTTGGTGCCTCATTCTCATCCAAAACCGAGATGGAGATGTTCGCAGACGTCGACAACCGGGGGCTACCATTGTCCGACACTAGGATAACGAGTAGGTACTCTTTCTTCTGCTCGTAATCGAGTGTAGACCCGGTCTTGATATAGAGTTGGCCGTTGCAAGACAGCATCCCGAAGAGATCGCTGCCATCTCCGCCGCTTATTTCAAAAGTCAGATGCTGCCTAACATCAGGATCTATCGCGACGATCGGCGCACCGACCAGCACGCCTGCAAGACTGTTCTCCTTCACTGATACAACAGATGGCAGTACAATGGGCGGCTCGTTCACGTCCTGCACGTTCACGAGAACATGAGCCACAGAGCACAAAGCAAACGCGTCGCACGCCTGAACGGACAGTTGGAAAGCCGCGCGCATCTCGAAATCAATCGCATCACTTGATGACACAACCAGCTGACTGTTCGAGAAAGCGAACGGCGCCGGCGCGTCAGAGCTCAGAACGGAGTACGTGACGCTCTGTCCCTCCGGGTCAACAGCAAGAGGCAGCGAGCCGTCGAGAACAATCGTCCCAACACCGCTGTTCTCTGCTACTGATGCTCTAGAGATCGCGAACACTGGAGCTTCATTCACGTCCAGCACTCGGATCTCAACGGTCTGCGTGTCACTCAACCCACCAGAATCAGTCACAGTCACTAACAAAGCGTATTTGCTGGTGGTCTCGTAGTCAAAGACTGTGACGTCAGACGCAAAGATCTCGCCAGTGCGACTGTCGATGCGGAACAGACTGCTCACATTACTCTCCAATAACGCAAAGCGGAGTGTGTCTCCTTGGTCTGGGTCGTGGGCAAGCACAGTGACAAACGGGATTGAGGTATCGCTGGCGATTGACGTATTGGTGGCCGTGAACTCACTCACCGCCCCGGACAATCCAGCGACAATCCATGGCGGTTCATTCACATCGAGAACATTTATAACCAGCGTCGTCACAGTAGTGCACGGAGTTGCGGCGTCGTCTGTCGCTGACACAACGAGCTTAAAGCGACTCTGGGTCTCGAAATCGAGACTGCTCGAGTTGACCGCCGTGACCTGACCGGACGAGATCTCGATCGCGAAAATATCGGACTCCATGTGGAAAGACAATCTCCCGGCAACTCCAAGGGGATTGTCTTCGTCGTTCGCGAGCAGTGACGAGCCGACTTGGGTCCCTATTATGCTGTTTTCCTGTACGAAACGCGTCTGCGCGCCAAACACTGGGCAGTCGTTCGTGTCCGTGACGTGCACTGTAACCTGGCACTGCATAGTGTTCACAGCATCGCTCACTCGAACGCGCAGGTCATACACCGGGACTGACTCGTAGTTGATTAACGCTAGATCCTGGAGAAACAGACTCCCGCTCGCGTTCACATAGAAAGTTGAAGACGCATCCATCGTGAACGTTAGTACACCTGCTTCGGGATCCTTTGCCACCACTTGCAGGAGCCATACATCCTTGCCAACCAGGTTCTCAGACACCAAAACCTCTTGAGGCACACACATTGGAGGTTCGTTCTGGTCAATGATGTCAATCTGAAGAGGGCAGTGGATCTTCCCAACACTGGAGTAGCTGGCAGCAAAGTGCAGCGGATACGTGGTCTGGGTCTCGAAATCCAGCGGGAGATCGCGACTGACCTGGGTTTCACCTGTCGTGCTGTTGATCTGGAAGCGAGCAGAGCCAAGGAGCTCAAACGTGACGTTAACAGCGCTGTGTTTGACAACGTTCACGACTCCAACTGATGCGCCAGGCGAGTTTTCCAAGATCTGGAATACGCTGGAAGGTGACGGGCACTCAATAGGTGGGACATCCTGAACAACCGTAATGTAGCACGTGACCGAGACATCATACAGACCATCAGTGGCGACCATCGACACAATCAACGTCGCGTCGAACGTCTGCTGTAATTGCACAGTGTCGTGCACAACCAGAAACTGGTCGCTCGATACGGCAAAGAGAGCTGACAATTGTGGATCCGCAAATGTAAAGTTGAGCATCACTCCTTCTGGATCCGAGAGTTCCATCCTTACGATTTGATAGCTCATTTCGGCGCTCTGGTGCACTGATGCATTGTAGATAGTGGTTCCCGTGGGCACCTCATTGGCATCAATGACATCCAGAACTGCGACGCACGTACCGCTGAGTCCTTCGACGTCAGTTGCCTCGACAACGAAGTAGTGCCGTGTCTGGGTTTCATAGTCCAGCAGATTTTCGAGGACCACGCGACCAGCACTGTCGAAAGAGAACCAAGAACTCGCATTCACCACTCGAAATGTGAACGACGTATCAGTGGGATCTTCGTCTAAAACCGTGAGCGCCGTGGAGAGAACTGTCTTGAGCGGGGCTGCTTCACTCGCTTCGAAATGCCCACACTGTGGTTGAGGTGGGTCGTTCACATCGAGCACCGACACAGTGGCATTGTAGGCAACAGTGATGTCGCCATCACGAAGCACGAGAGTCACGACGTGAGAGTTGTTGCGCTCAAAATTCGGAGAGTTCTGCCCTACGTAGAGACTGTTCGTGGACGAGTCGTAGTAGAACGTACCAGGGACACTCTGACTCTGCAGAGTGACGACGAACCTCGCGCCTTCAGGATCGAAGAAGAGCAAGTCGATCGTTGGCTCAATGGCTGTGCCCGTGACGGAGTTTTCCGAGGTTGTGAGGTTGTGCCCAGAGATGAGAAGAGGCGGCTCATTCACATCCAGAATCGAGATTCCAAAGACCTTCTCCACCGAAAGTGCGTCTGTGGACGTGTCGTGCACGCCGACAGTGACATTGAACGTCTTCCGCAGTGTTGTCACATCAAACACTCGTCTCCAGACCTCGCTTGTGCACGAAATCTCCACTAGTCGCGCCTGTCGCAGTAGCGCCACCTGGAATTGCATCGACACTCGGGTTGCGCTGGCATTTTGGCGAGAGTTCTCCACCAGTGCAAACGGTGAGAGGCTCTGCTCGGAGGCGTCCACACGAACTCTGACTTGGCTTTGTAAAACGTCAGCTACCGACAGCGTGCTATTGTCGACGTCCACGAAAAGCGTTTGGAGCTCAATCACACTGTAGTTCTTCAGCTCACCCAGAAAGATGACGCTTTCCACGACCAGACGATAGGATCCGCAGTCAACGGCAGCAGGTTGCAAGCCTGGTAAAATCAACGTGTCGTACGAAAATGCCTCGTAGTCGAAGCACAGTGGGTTCTTCACGTACATTTGACCTGATAAAGGCTCTATGCTGACGCAGCCGTCAACATCCTGCGCTATCACTGAAAAGACAACGCCGCCGCCTTTGTCTTGATCGTAGGCGACCACAGGAGTTCCGATTGGTGATCCAGTCGGGAGGTTCTCTCTCAGCTCGAAGCTGGAGCTCACGATGATCGGATACTCGTTCGCATCAGTCACAAACACTGTCAACGTAGCCTCACTCGCGAGCTGTCCTCTATCAGTCAACTGAAAGGTTAGCAAATAGGAGCCCTGGTTCTCAAAGTCGAGTGCAGCAACAGTAGCGAGGCTGTTCGCGTTGTCATCAAAGCGAAACGGACACCATGCAGCAGGCGTACACGTGACCATAGACAGAGCCATCGTGTCTCCAGCATCTGGGTCCGACATGACGGCAAACGCGTTCGCCTGGACTGTCACATTTGCATTCTCTTGCACGTAAATGTCGGAAACGTGAAGTGTCGGGGCTTCGTTCACGTCAAGAACTACGATGTTTACTCCAAACGATGTCGATTGGACTGGCACACCGTTGTCACGAACTTGTACAACCAGTGCATAAACGTTGTTACTCTCGTAATCCAGGCCAGCGGATCGTCGGTACACTGCAAAGCTCTGACTCCCTCCGCAGCTCGAGTTCGTTGTCCCGCCGCAAATGAGATCGCAGAAGGTGTCGCTTACTTGGTCCTGAACCAGCGCTGGGTTCAGATTGCTGCACAGGCATTTTGAACTCGCATAGAGCGTCAAAAACTGGTTTGAAACACAGCTTCTGGAGCAATCTGACATCGGCGCAGACGAAGACGATATGTTGACAGTGGATACAATAGACGCATCTCGGACACTTTTAAAACAACCCACAAACGCATCCGAAGGTCCTTTCCCCACGAAAAGCTGTCCAGAATCTGAATTCAGCGAGAAGAAGTTGCCGTCATTCCCGCTGACAATGGAAAAGACGAGTTTCTGACCAAAGTCGGGGTCTGAAGCAACGAGAGAGAGTCCAATCGCTTGGTTCTCCTTGCTATTTTCGCGGATCTCTCTGGTCTGTGTCGGCTGCGTCACAGGTGGCTCGTTGACGTCAAGCACCTTCACGATCAGCAACACTTTCACTGCAAGCGGCTGCTCGGATCGAACTTCTGTGATCATGAGCTCCAGCAAATGCACGGGGGCTGTTTCGTAATCAAGCGCTGCCTTGGCGACTACGAGGGTTCGATTCGTCACGTTGAAGAGCCCGAGTGAGTTCCCGCCAGTGATACTCACCACTATGTTGTCGCCATCGGGGTCAGATGCTTGAAGGGCGCCAACAAGAGCCCCAACTGCAGCGTCTTCCGAAATACTGAGCGCCAAACTCGAATTCATTCTTGGCGCTTCGTTCACATCGATGATCCAAACTGTGATTGGCGCTGACGAAGTCAAGCCGGTCGAGTCCCGGACCTGGACAATCAGCTCGTACTTGTTGAGCATTTCAAAATCAAGCTCTTGGGTACTTCGACGAATATAGCCGGTCGACGCTTCAATCTCAAACGCGCTCGAGAACTCGTTGCTCTGAAGCAAGTACGTGAGATTCGCTGCTCCAGTGTCTTCGTCATCTGCAAGAACGTAGTCAGTTGGGGCTAGGAGAAACAAATAAAGAAGGGACACAACGTCAATATTGAATGCACTTATCGTCTTAAGAGAGACAGAGCATTTACAGGTCGTCACTTACCAAAAGCGGTGATCGAAGTTCTTGGGTATTGAAGACCTTGCAGCTGCGAAACGGCGATCCATGTCTGGCTCAAAGTGTTGAAACTCTGGACCACGATCGCAGAGACGCAGTTGTCTGCGCTTAGCGCTGTCTGAAAAGTAACTTTCGACGCGTCAACCCTGGTTCTGAACTGGAGCTCGATCCATTTTCCTGCATCGCCACTGTCCAAAGACTTCAACAGCGCCATAGTGTTCTTGTCGCTATCCATCGCAAGTGTAAGATCGGACCCGTCTGAAGCTGTAATCGAAGCCAGCGCGCTCACAAGATTCACTTTCTTTCGCTCTGAGAACCAGCTCAGCTCTGCGATCCCAAGAGGTCCAGATCCAAAGTCCGAGACGACAAGAAGGCGCCACCTCATCCCACTTGTTGTGGACATTCCCCAAACTGACAGTGAAGGCGGGTCATTGGCAACTGAGGCCATGCTTCCACCTCGAGCCATTATTAGAGTGTTGTCGGCCCCACTAGTATCAGTCAAATCTCCATCGAACCTGCAAGACAAAAACGTGCAGGTAGTGAAAGTTAATACGATGCTTGCGGACGAAAAACGAGGGCCTGAGCGCAAGCCAATTTGGCTGGTTGATGTACCTGTAGTTGGCGATCAAACTTGACACACCACTAGGCTCAATTCGACCGAGATTGTTCTTGATGTAGTCAGCTGCCTTGACTTCGCTCCACCAACGAAGCTACACAAAACACACACAATGTCAAGTCAACCATCCAGTGTGGCACAAAAACTAATTCAAGCAAGGACAGAAAATGACACATACCTCGTCGATCAAGAACGTGAACGGCTTCATTGGACACGCGACGCTGCTGTAGCACGAGCCGATGACGAGCTCTCCACCTGAGTCGCACTTTGCCCCACCGAGCGACGGAATCCGCGTCTGAGAAATTGATATCCCATCGAGATACAGAATTGCGTCTCCTGTGAGACCATCGAACGTCACAGCCATATGATACCACACGCCCTGCATTAGCTTCGTCTTGGTGCTGACCGTGACGTCATACAGGATAAGCTTTAGACTCTCTAACGAGTACGAAACCTGGATGATCACACGCGTCTTCAAGGTTACTGTCTTCGTGTAGGTGAAGATCGCCCCCTCGTTCGCACCGATCTGAACCCAAAAGTGAAGTGTCAGACCCAAGGCGGATGTGGCAAACGTCACGGGGTTTCGATACACAAACTGGTTCTCTGCAGTAATTGACAGCGCACTTAGGGATTTGCCGCCTGCGAGCAGGTCGTACCGTTGGCAGGTACTGCAAGGTTCACAGGTGGCAGGAGCATCCTTCAAAAGCACGCATTGCGAGGCTGCCTCATCAAAGATCAGAGACTTACAGAGTGCCAGTCCACTGCAAAGCTGCATGCACACGCCTGAGGATGTTATCGAACGGACGCTCAGTCTTGCGCTCAGATCGGCAGTTTGATTACACGCTCCTTGGTACTGGAATCTCGGCTTTGCGAATGTGCGACGACCTGCATTTTCCTCAATAAACAGGTGCTGCCTCGGCACGAAGAACGGCGTTTCGTCCACGTCCTGCACATTGACCGTGAAATCCACATGAGCCGTGGCTCCAGCACGATCCTTCACGACCACACCAACTGTGTACAACGCCCGCATCTCAAAATCAACAGAGTCGAATGTTAAAAGCTGATACGACGTCGTATTCACCTGCGCCAGTGTCAACACGAGAGAAGAACCCGCGAGCGCGATTGTGAACGATTCACCGACATCTTCGTCAGCGATCGATAGGTATCCAACCTGTGACCCGATGGGAGACGACTCTGGAAGGTTTGCCACGGTTGCGGACGAGCCAGGATATGCTGGAGAGAAGGTGACTCGAGGCGGATCGTTCACATCCAGCACTTGTATAATCGCAGTGAGCACCGTCGTTTGTTTCTCAAGACGTGCGTTTCGCACCAAAATTGAGACATTGTAGCTCGATTTGATTTCGAAATTCAACGCGCGAAGCGCTGAGAGCTGCCCAGAAGTGCGACTAATCGCAAACTCAGAGCTCGAATCCTGGATTTCGAACAAGAAGGACGTGGAAGTTCGACTTTTCGTGTCTTGGTCTGTACAGGATTGCCATAGAGTGGTCCCCAAGAGAGCGCTTGGCGCGTTGTTCTCGGCGATGCTGAACGACACTGCCGCTGAACATACAGGCGGCTCAATCTCGTTCAGAATCGCAATCACAACTGTGCATTGAGCAACCAGAGGCGCCGGTGCGTCGTCTTGAACTCCAATCACCAGTGTAAACAGGTTGCTCGCCTCATAATCCGAAATGTTGGTGCCGACTGTAATGGCGCCAGTAGTGTCGTTGATTTGAAACATGTCGTACTCGTCACCGCGCGAAATTGCAAACGAGAGCGTGTCGCCCGCATCTTTGTCACTGGTGAAGACTTTCCCAATGAGCGAGCCATACGCTGTGTTTTCCTTCAGCTCCAGTCGGGTGTTTGTGCACTGCGGCGCGTTGTTCAGTCCTCGCGACATGATCCCAAGAACGATCTGCGAGTACGATGACGAATCCTCGGTGTCGGTGACGTGCAGCGTGACGTTGTACCGCGTTCCAGTCGTAAGTGTGACGCCTGCTTTGCTCGACACGTTGCACAAAGTGTAGTCTTCATTGCTCTCGACCATGAACTTGCCCGATGCGTCTGCTTGGATGGAACAAAAGCCGCCCGCTTGGTCAGGGTCTCGGTCGTCCACGGTTAGCGATATCACCCCATAGGAGCCATCACTCAGGCGGTTGATGTCGATCGGGTAGTAACTCTGGAAATCGAAAGTATCCACAAAGAATGGCGGCGACGGAGAGTCGAGAACTTCGATCAGAATTGCATCTGATAGCCCAGTCGCACCATCCATGTCCGTCGCCCGAATGATCAGCGAGTAGAGCTGAACAATGTTGGCGTCCAATTTTGAGACAAGACTCAATTGACCGGAAGATGCGGAAATTGAAAACTGGTGGAACGGGTCACCCGAGTAAATGTCGTACACAAGTGAAGCTGTCTGCCCTGCGTCCTGGTCGACTGCAGTCACCGGGGCTCCGACTAACACCTTAGGGCTTGTGTTCTCCTCGATCGTCGCATTCATAACAATGGCAAATACGGGGGCGTCCGGACCATCAGTAATCGTCACCGTGTTTGGACCAAACTCCGAACACAGTCCCAGCGAATCGCAGGCGCGGAGAAACACTGCGAACATCCGTGTCGAAAGCGATTCGTAGTCGATAGCAGCTAATGTCACGATAGCATCACCGTCAAGCATGAACAGATCCAGGAATCCGTTGGTCGAGTTGATAATCGTGTGCTCAACTATGTCGCCCTCTGGATCCGGCGAAATGACGGTGTAGACAACCGTCCCAACTTGTTGGTTCTCAACCACCGAGAGTGAGAAGGCAACCCCGCTTGGTGGTTCATTGACGTCAACCACGTAAATCGTTATAGTATTGGTAGCCGACCCACCGCTTCCGTCAGAGACTCCAACACTGACGTACAAGACTGGCACTATTTCATAGTCCAACGCTCCAATCGCCCACAACTGATTGTTGACGATGGAGACCATGTCCGAGTTGTTCTTGAGTGAGAATGTGAATGTCGTGCCGCTGTCTTCGTCGAACGCAAACGCGGCCAGGTTCCCAATCAAGCAGTCGTTTCCTGTGCATGCTTCGAGGGCGTCAAAGGCACCACTGTATAACACCGGGTCTTCGTTCACATCCAATATCGTGATCGCGTAGTCGCACGTGTCGTGTCGATCCGTCAAGTCTGTAAATTTAACGCGAAACGACATGAAGTCTTGCGCCTCGAAGTTGAGCGATGTGAGGAGCGATACCCGCCCAGTGGTTAAACTGATGCTGACAGCTCCCTTCGGCGACTGCGTGACGAGTGTGTACGCTAGCACATCACCCACGTCAGGGTCGAACACGAGTTCACTGAGCTCTCCGATTACTGACTGCAGTGTAGCGGCTTCTGAGATGCTGAAGGAACCAGAAGTACACGTAGGTGGCTCCGGGACGTCTTCGATTACAACCGTGACCAGTCCAAATGCAGAGAGACCTCCGAGATCTGTCACGGAGATGTTCAAAGTGTAGCTGCTCTGCGTCTCAAAGTCCAGTGCTTTTGCCACGACCACGTTCCCGTACGCGTTCATCACGAAGTTGCCGTCCCCGTTGCCAGACACAATCGCAAACTTGAAAGCGTCAAAGGCGTCAGAGTCGAACACTGAGAGTCGCGGTGACAACACGACAGGCGGGAGCACATTCTCCTTCGTTCGGATCGTGAACCCAGCATTTACGAAGGAAGGGTGCTCGTTCACGTCCACAACGCTCACTTGGACCTCGCACGCAGAGTACACAAGACCGGACACCGTGTCGTTTACCACGAGCACCAGATTGTAGCGATTGAGCGTCTCATAGTCCAACGCCTGGGTAACTGTGATCTTCACGTCGCTATTCAGCATAAACGAGTTGCTCGCAGCCACAAACACGCCGGAAGATTCATCTAGAACGAGCTGATACGTGACGCTGGCTGGTGCGCTCGCAAGCGAAAAGCTGACTGTCGAGATGTAGTTCGTCGTCGCTTCTGGGATGCTGATCTGCTGCTTCTGTCCCACGCAAACGGCGGTGTCGGCAAACGACATGGTCACGGACCGCTCCCCATTAGCACACGAGTACCCGTCAGGGCATTTGCGGAAACCGGATCGTCGACAGCTTGGTGCTGCTTCTGGGATCGAGTAGTAGCCGGTCGGTACGTTCGCCGGTGCATAGAAATCCGCTGCTTGGACCAGAGGCACGCTGGTTTGCAGGCGATAGCTCGACCCAGCAGCGACCAGAGTGAACTCTGTCCAGGGGCTCAACGAAGTGTCTTTCTCGCCCAGAAACACAAAGCTCCCAGACAGATCACCACTCGCCACTTGGCTTTCGCTGGCGCCGTATTTCAGCAGTGCGGTCGTGAACACACTGCTTAGAGCACCACTGCGCACGTTCACACCGATGACCATCAGCAGGTCCCCCTTGGACGACGAGCTGAGCTCCGTGAGGAACTGGTCGGCGGACGACGCGTCGACCGCTGCTGACGTCACAAGCACTCCGTGACCAGAGAAAGTGACCACGAGAAGCAGGTTCGACCCCTGGCTCAGCTCACGCAGGCTCTTGCGGTTGACGGCCACGGACGTCATGCAGCTCGGCGCCACACTACCGCAGACACTGGCGTCGATGTCCAAGTAAATCGGCTGTGCGTCCAGCAAGTCGCAGCGCAGACTCTCAAACGTGGTGGTGGCGGTTGTGACACCAGCAATGGACTTGCGGAAGAGCAACGAGCGCTTGGCGCGGAACGATGACTCCAAACCGAGCAGCACGATCACGTGCGGTCCATGGGTCGACACGAACGAGAACGAGACGGCGCTCACAGCCGTTTTCTTCACGACCACGCTGCCGTCTACGCGCACGAGCAGCCCCCAGTCAAAGCCCGCGACCGGCAGCTGGAACTCGATCGTCGGACTGGTCGTCGCGCGCTCAAAGTAGGTGATGGTGATGTTGTGGCCGACGCCACCGGACCAGCTCGTGCTGAACCGCGACGCGTTCACGTCCTTGAACTCAAAGAGGTCGAGCGCCTCTGTGGCCGTAACACCTGTGAACAGCTGATCAACGCCACTGTCATCGCTACTGCTGCTCGGCTGCGTGGTCAGCGGCGCCAGCACGTAGCTGATGGCGGCAGGTGCGATCACGACCTGCGCTGCGCTCGTGGACGTCGTGGGACAGGCGCTGATGCTCCCAGGCGTGCAGACGCAGCCGCTGGCACATCGTCCGGAGCAGAGTGGCTGCGAAAGACCGGCGGAGACCCCGAAGCGCGTCGCCGGACACTGCTTCTTGGCGCCATTCTGGCAGAAATTGCCTAGCGGACATCGCAACACGGCGGAGCGCGCACCGACCGAATAGTGGCCCGGAGGCACTGTCAGCGGCGTGACGTTGCCGCGCGGACAGTACATTCGGTTAGATTCGCACTTGCGCAGATCGCGCAGTCCGCAAGAAGCAACTGAAGACATGGAGCTGCTGGTGCTGCAGGAGAAGCCCGCGGGCACGGGGCTGCAGTGCGTCTGGCCCGGTGCCGAGTACGTCCCGTTAGCGCACGCGGCCAAATCCTGCAGCGTCGCCTGCGCACGCGAGCCGGCGAAGCCCTCGGGGACAGCGAGACACGCACTGGCTCCCGCAGTGGAGTACGTGCCAGCGGCGCACGGCGCAGGCGCGGCGGCTTTTGAAGCGCAGTAGAAGCCCGCTGGACATGCGAGGCACGCAGTGACACCGGCGCCTCCAGTCGTAGGATTGTACGTACCAACAGGGCAACTGGTGCACGTCTGGGCGTGGCGCTCGCCGTAGCTACCTGCTGGACACGCTGTGCAACCACTCGCAGCGCTAACTGACCCGTACGGACACGTGCTCGGCCGGAGCAGCAGCGCAGAAGAGTCGTAGCCGTCGGCATTGCCCCAGACGATGCCGCCCGCGCGCTTGCACCAGCTGCGAGCCCATGGAGCGAACGTCGCGCACCCCGGGACGACCTGGAACGGCGCGTTGAGGTCCGACTTGCTGGCGAAGCAGTCGTTGAACCAAAAGCCGCTATGCCCTCTGCGCGCGCAGTGGTACCGCGCCGTGCGGTCGTTGTCCTGGTCGGGCGTGCTGAAGTACGAGCTATTGAGCGCTGTGAGCGCATCCGCAGCTGTGCTTGCGCTCGAATCGTAGCCACGCACACGCAAAAGATACTTTTCGCCAGCCCCAGCAACGCGCAAGTCCGCGTAGTACGCGGAGCTGGACAACTGGGCTTTCGAGAGCACGATCATGGCCTCAGTTGGCTGCTTGGTGATGGTCGCCAAGAGGTCGTTGCCGACCCACCACTCACTGGAGCTGCCCATGCCGAAGCCGTCGCGGTACTCTCTCCACTTCCTGTTGAAGCCCAGGTTGCCGTTCGACCGCCGCTGAGCCACGAGCCATCCGTCCGAGCACGGTACGTACACTGGGGCAGACGCAGCGTCAAGCTGAATGTAGTACCGTCCGTCAGGGTTTGGGTCGCCAAGCGCAGCGCGTTCTTCTTTCAGATGAGAGCACGATGTCGCAGGGTTGTCCGGCGAGAGCCCCAGCGGCGACTGGAACGTGAAGTCCATCTCCATCGAGACCTCGTCGATGCCGAACGAGAGCACCGAAACGGACCCAAAGTCCACCGCAAAGCGCAACGTGACGGCGCCACTCGTAGTAGCCACGCCCCGCACTACGAAGTTCTTGCGTGCGCGATAGAACATCAAGTCGTTACGCGACGACGGACCCTTCTCGTTGCAATAGTACAGGTTTGTCTCGTCGACGATCTCTTCGCGCACGAGCCGAGTGCCCAAGTAGACGCGGATGACCTTTGTGTCCGCTGTCATCGCCACGAGCTTCTGCAGCAACGACCATACGCTCGGCTTGAAGGCAAAGTAGTACGTGAACTTGATGCGCACGTTAGACGCCTGGAGCCCCTTGCTCAGCTGGCTCACGGTCTTCTCAACGTAAGCGTTCTGACGAGTGAACGCCTGGCCACCGAGGACCATGATGCCCTGGCACAGCTGATCCCACTTGTTGGCAGTGCTCCCCCACGACGTGACCCACAGATTGTCGTCTTTATTGCCGTTGAAAGAGTCCTGGAGCACGGTGCGCCACAGCGTCGACGGCGTGGCGTCGTTCGTGGAGCAGAGGTACTTGGTGGTTTGGATACCGCGACTGTCGAAACTGAGCATGGTACCATCACCCACGCTCTGCGCTTCAGCGTACGCGTGCATGCCCAGCCACAGCCGCTTTCCAGCGCGGTTCGTGAACGTGACCGAGTCATCATTGCTGGTGACGATGTCGCGCAGCCACCACTTACCCGAGTCGACTGCCGCCCACTGAGGAGTCGCGCTGCTGTCCGATGGGAGCTCCAACTTTGTGTTGAGCACGGCATTCGTGATGCCGGGCACAGTCGCGAAGAAGTAGGATCCGTACTTCCGGTGCATCGCAATGAAATGGCCCGGCGAGCGCGGCACAACCTGAGCGAGCCCCATCTCCTTGCAGCTGTCGTAGTCGCTTGGACCAGCCGTTGCTCGGCAGCCGACATCGTTCGAGCCAAAGTCGCACGGCACCAGAGTGTATCCCCTGCCAGCATCAGCGACCATGTCGCAGTACGCCCTGACGAAGCCAACACCTGTGGCGATGACGTACACCCCGCTGGGAGCTTTCGCAGCATCCGATTTGATCGCATTGCAGCTCTTTGGGACATTCAAGTGGATCACGGCTTTCCCGTCGCGAGCGTAGCCCTTGGTCAAGATCGTTTGACGAAGCGCGGTGGACGTGAGCTGGTAGCACTTCTCGTTTTCAAAGCCGAACCCCGTGCAGTCACTGATAGCCCGGCAAACACATCGGCATCGATCCACAATGGTACGAGCGCTCGAGCACTCGAGTGAGGCGCACGTGTCGTCGCCGTTGCACTTGCGCAGCAGCGAATCGCTTGAGACCAAGTCCCATTTCCTTTTCTGAAGCGTTGTCCACACGTTCTCGCTAGCATTTGGATCCACCGTGCGAAGGAACGATATCCTGGTGGTATCTGCGAGGAGTTTCGACTGGTTCTTTGCCATGAACAAGCTGCACGCGCTGGAAGTGCCGCTGTGCACGCCCATTTTGCAGAGATTGTGCTGTGCGCAGACGCTCGTACAGGCGTCTAGCGGCAAGAGAGCCCCACGGTCGACGACAACGATCTGGGAAGTGACGTTCTTTACCTGGTAGCCAGCTTTCGTGGACGTTGTAACAGCGAGCGAGATCCTGTGAGTCCCGACGCTGGCATCCACGACTGCATGCATGACCATGGGCTCGCAACTTCCCAGGGTGACCGAGTTGGAAACCGAGTAGAAGATGCCGTCGTGAATGACGCTGTTCGACTTGGAGATCTTCGCGAGAAGCTGTTCGCTCGCTGCATTCCGGCAAATGATAGCGTATACACGGATAATCAGCGTACTTGGGACAGCGAGCTGCACGTCGCGGGAGAACACGGTCGCTGACATAGACACGACAAAGCTGTTGACTTTGATGCTGATCAGTGATGCTCCTGGGAGAAACGCGGCAGATATTCTTCCACCAACGATCTTTGCACTCTTCGCTCCTGTGTAGAGATAGTTCATTGACACGTTGAAACTGCTGCTGCTGACATCAGGAAGCTCAATGAATGCTGAGTAGTCCAACGCTGCGCTGGAGGGCTGAATGAACGTGCCGTCCAAGCGATACTGGCTTGCGAGTGCTACTGTTGAAAAGGAGGACCGATTGACTGCGAAGGCGAGATCGAGGCTGAAGCTCTTTGCGACCGTGTCGTCGATGAAGAACCGGCCGGTGAACGCACAGAGAAGCACCCCCGGCATGGATCGAGGGATCGAGGAGGTTGTAAGCCCCAGGAATACACCCCACTTACCTATCTGGGGAATCAAGGCTGCTAACTCTGTCGATCGTGCACTTGCTGTCGAACTCGCTGGTAAGTAGGTGATGGAGACCCGAGACGAAGAGTTGAACGAGTCTGTGAACCTGCAGTTCGTGTTCGCAACAGAGCGAAGATGCACTGCGAATTGAGCGTCGGTGCTCAGCTTCTGAAGCTGAAGGGTGGACACTCCCCTAGCGACGTCGCCTGTCTTTGGCGCTCGCTCTTTCTGCGCCGCCGCGGCGACAGTAGGGTCAGCATCCGAGAGAGCGACCCACTTGAGCAGCTCACTTTCAATCGAACTGATGGACGCCGCGACTGGCGCCGAAGCTTCCCGACTGAACAGGACGCTTGAGGGCTCAAAGTTCTGTGAAAGCCCGTAGATCTGAAGCACATGTAACCCTGGCGCGATTTGTATGTCCACCTTGAGAGCCTTCGAGAGAGCACTTCCCCAGAACGTCGTGGCGCCCGTGAAGTCTTGGACAATCTGTCCATCCAACGCGACCAAACCGCCACTCCCCACTCGGAACGGCAGCCCAAGGTACCAGGACCAGCTCGTCATATTCGGACTGGACTCAACGAACTCAATCTGAAGAAGAAATCCGACACCACTGCTGACTTTCGCCACACGACCGCACAAATCGCTCCTGGAATTGAAAAAACTCGCCAGCGACGTGAGCTGGCGATGACAGAACCCCTCGCTCTCCACTGGCTGCGCAGCCGCGTCAAAGTCGCTTTTGAAATCTTTCCCTTGACCGCTCTTGTACACCTTGGTGGTCCTCTTGGACGTGTATTCAATCTTCACGAGTGGACCTTGTGAGACTACAAACATGATAAAGGCATCACACAAGAGAAAGAGTCAATAGGTAGAAGCTCGTCTATTGTTCCGCACTGAACGAAACACGAAAAGCAATGCTATGCGCACTCGGATAGCTCATGCGTGCATCCACGACTTTCTCAGTGTAGCAGCGAGGATCCTGCGCATTTCACACACAAAGGACAGTAACAGAACGCTCACAGTCAGCACAATAGGGAAGATACCAGCTCTGTATCGAGGAGCTCGCACCAGTTGGTAATTCGCGTGTACAAGCAGCAGCCCAGCGGCTGGCGACGCAATCGTTGCCGTTCTGCCTCCATCGAGGTTGTCGTATATCACACTCGGCAGAACTGCGCATAGAAAAAGCAACACCGGGTGTTAGTCATTCATACGATGGTATGGATACAAGCGATCGGTATCTTTTGAGTGTCTAGGACGAGTGAAAGATCGCAGGCGTACACGGGAGCAGCTCCGTGAGCGCATCTGCCGGTCGCGAGCCGTTGATCTGCTGAAAGACGGTGGCGTGCGCGTAATGTGGAGCTGCGAGCAGCGCACTCTTGCAGAGAACCAGCAGCAGGCGGCGGAGCTCCATGGCGCTCGCTTCTTTTTCCTTCTGCTGATGGCTCTTTTTTTGTTTGGATAATGATGATGGCCAGGAGGCTCTTCGTGGAGCTTTTGGATCTTGTGGAGTCACGTTCCCTCTAAAGTACGATTAGGTTACGTTGTAGCCCATAGTAACCATGCTTTTCAAATCAAATCAGTTCTCGTGCGCTGTAGTCAGATCCAGACAATCTGACTACAACGTACGAACAGAAGTATCACGCTGAATGTAACATTAATGACAATTACAAATCGTCATGATTTTTAAATCATGACTTGGAGCTCTAAAAAAGTCATTGCCAGCGAAATACTGGAACAATACGTCTTCCACCTTTGACCCCCTTTTTTGGCACCATTTCTATTAATAAATCAGTACCATTTTAGCTAATAAGGATTTTAATACTTAGCTGCTCATTTATTGGCTGAAAGTCCGCAAAGGGTCAAAGCCTTTAACTCAAAGGTGAAAGAGTAACTGTAAATGAAAAAGCAGCTCGGTCATTTAACCATCCTTAGAACGCGGGGGAAACACAGTATAGTATGGACCACATCGCCGTCCGCTCAAATGCACCGCCTTCAGTTTCGCGATGAAGAACTGCATTATCCTCAGTTTTTACTCGCATTCGCATGAGCTCCACTTGAGATTAATCGCTCGTCGCTTCGTCGTCCAGAAATTAATTTTTACTGTACCCTCGTGGCCGTGATTACCGTACGTAGAAAAATGCAAATCGTTCCAGATCCCTCTCCTTGGTGTGATCGCATCTCTAAACCTCTGGAAGATTGACAGAGTGCGAGATCGGTAGAGTGGTCACACACACATATATATAGTGCCCTTGCAGCCTCGTAGATTGCCAAGCTGGCCTATGAGGACAAGAGGACGATGCATTTGAGTCTGCTTACTTTCGCATCACGATGAGTCTAGCAATACTGGATTAGTTAAAGCGACTCCTCAAGGACAACGAGCACACAAGACACAGCTCGGACGTCCGACCTTGAAGCCATTGTGCGTGTGACTGGGGTGTTGGAGCTTCGCGGACGATGGTGAAGGTGTCTCAGCGAGAGGAGTCGGATCAGACGGGAGAAAGTGACGGGTCCTAAACCTCCTCTTTAGCGGGAGGCGTCCACAAAAAACCAGAGAAAGCATAATGGAGCAGCGCGTGATCCTGCGCTTTGAACCACGCGCGATTGTGTCATACGGACTCTGAGTACCTACGAGATTTTAGTCCGTGCGACCAAACAGCTGACAGGCGTGTTGAGGCGGAGTTGTGGCTGCAAACACCTGGGATCTAATCATCCGAAGGTACGGAGAAAGACGCACGCGCTCGCAGTCTCAGTGTGAAGCATATGGTCCGAAATTCGGACAACTAGTAGAAAGAATCGAAGGCAATGACACTGCAAAACCACGTCCAAACGCGAATGCGGCCAGTCGCATTCCTCAGCTTCTTTGTGTGAAGGAGCTCTTAGTTTTTGGTGCTCTCGTGTAGACTTTCTTTCGATGAACTGAGAGTTGAGGAAATGGTGCCCACATCTCGTGAAGCAAAATTGCTCTCTCAGAAGAGTCCCCACAGTTCTCAAAAATGGTCGTCCAGCATCCGCACTGTTAACAGAATCGATAGGTAATCGACACCCATACAATGATGCTTTTGATCGGCAAATAAATCTGAGTTTCTGCTCTGATTACGCAGTTCAGAACCAACGGAGTGTCATGCCATGCGTGTGCAAACATTCGTGCGTAAAAGCTATCATGGCGTTGACGGCGTTTGACACCCGAACCAACGGCCGAGGAAGAAGAAGAGCGACCGAAGCTTGTGTTTGTACGCTTTACCCTGAGAGAGCTCCTCGCTTTCAGGAGCTCATTTCTCAATCGGAGCTCAAGTACCCCATCTCAACCTTTACTCTAAAGCCAGCCACCCTCTGAAGATGCCAGGCAAGATCTCCACCGTCCTCGTCATCAGCGCCGTGCTCGCAGCCGCACAAGTCGCCGCTAGACCGACATACCCTGCCAGGATCCCGAACGGCGCCAACGTGGTCGGAGTGGACGCCCTGGGCCACGTCGACACCTCAGGTGGCGGTGCTCGCAACGCCTTCGGCACAGCCTTTGCCAGCGCGGATCTCGCGTGGACCAAGGAGCTCTGCGAAGCCGACTCGGACGATGATGGCCAGACTAACGGCCAGGAGCTCGGTGACCCGTGCTGCGAATGGACCATGGGTGGAACCCCGCGGTGGACCACGGGTGTTTCCCACCCAGGTGACACCACTAGTACCTCGGACGCCTCGCTTTGGTCTAGCGTCACGTGCGGATCGACCACTGCCACGACCGCACCTACCACGACCACCACTGCACCTAGCACGTCCAATACCACAACCACGACCACCACCGCTCCAAGCACGTCCACCACCGCTCCAAGCACGTCCACCACAACGACTACAGCCGCTCCAAGCGTGAGCACCACTCCAGCGCCAACCACCTCTGGTGCTGCGTCCTCTGTTTCGCTTGCGGCGGTCTCTGCTACCGTCGCGGCCACTACTCTCGCCGCCATTTTCGCGTAAGAGCGGGCGTTTTGCTCTGTAACATTTTGTCATAAATACTAAAGCAGCTTACATTTTCGTTTCATGCGTGTTGCCATTCCACACTCTCTGCGATACATCACGAGCTCTTTATCTACCAACATTTCTCCATCGTCTTCGCCTACCTAGAGATGCATTTGCCTACTGGCAGGACAGTCCACATGACGACTTCATGCGCGTCGTCAGATCCGGAGGGTCTACGAGTTCAAAAGTGATGAACTGTTTCGTGGTTATCTTGAGGATCTCACCTGCAAATCTTCCTCCGAATCCTGCGGTCTAGGGCATAGCTTTCTGAAAAAACCAGCCTTTCAAGAGATGAGCGACTCCACTTCGTCGTTTGTCGTCTGATCGGCATCGCAGAAATTAATTCGTATCGTGGGTAATCCGAAGTGGAACGCAAATCCTTGTGTGAATAAGTTTCAGTCACTCGCACGAAGTGCATCGCGTTTCTGAAGAGGTGAGTGGTAAACGGATTGCCATGCCAGGCAGACTGCAGCTCATTTGAACAGTAGTTCTTACCACCTCGAAAACCCAGGTGCACTTCACATTCGCAACTTAAAGGTAAAATGTACTGTTCACACACCCATTACCTTTTGAAAGAGTCCTCAGGTAAAGTGGAAGCAGTGAGATCTAGAACTCACTCGCACTTGCGTCTTCTAAGCTACTTCGAGAGAGTTTTCGCTACCATTGTCCACGCGGCCTCCACTCTCTCGAAAAAGTTTTCTGAGAATGAGAAGACCACTACAATTACAGTGATCAATCTCTCTTCCATCATCCACAGTGGTGAATTCAGTTTACAAGTAGCCAACTTATTCCCAGAAACTCCTCTCGAGTGTGGTGGTTGGCGGCTAGTTTTGGTGGTCTCATGTGCAGAATGTTCAGGTCGAGAGGAGATGCTTACAGAATCGCGAGTGCAAAGAAACTATTGTTCAGCATCTTAAAGAGGCAATCCGATCTGAGTATTCGTTTGGATCAGAAACTTCGAGAACCCGCGTTGTGTCGTAGTCATACGAATCATGAGGAGCTTCAAACTAATCCCGACCAATCCTACAGATCCACGCCGCCACGCACGCGTGAAATAGATGGTATGCAGTAGAGTTGAAAGCGTTTGACATCCGGATCAGTAGTGACGCCGAACGACTGAGGCGCTAGTCAACAGTACAACTCCTGCTCTCTTGTGACTCGACCGTGCTTGGCGAGACCAAGGAGAATCCGCTTTCAGGAGCTCATTTCTCAATCGGAGCTTTTGCGCACGCGCCCCAACTTTCACCTGTCAATCTCACAAGAAGCTTTCAAGATGCCAGGCAAAATCTCCACCGTCCTCGCCATCAGCGCTGTGCTCACAGCCACACAAATCGCCGCTAAGCCAACTTTTCCTTCCCGGATCCCGAACGGCGCCAACGTGGTCGGAGTGGACGCCTTGGGCCACGTCGACACTTCGGGTGGTGGTCCACTGAACGCTTTTGGTACTGCTTTCGACAACGCGGGACTCAGGTGGACCAAGGAACTGTGCCAAGCCGACTCGGACGGCGACGGCCAGACCAACGGCCAGGAGCTCGGTGACCCGTGCTGCGAATGGGTTGCGGGGTCCAATGAAAAGGTACAGTGGAGCACGGGGATGTCCCACCCAGGTGACGCCACCAAGAAGGCAGATGTCTCACTTTGGGCCAGCGTCACGTGCAGCACCACCACGACCACTTCGACGCCAGCCACGACCACCGCCGCCACCGTCACCCCAACACCTGCCACGTCCAGCGCTGTGTTCACTGCTCCACTTGCGATGGTTTCTGCTGTCGCAGTCACGGCCATCGGTGCCATTTTTGCTTAAGCCCAGCATTGTGAGAGCTCTTTTTGCATGTTTGCTTAGATTTGGTAGATTTTAATCAATAGCCATTTGCATTTTCAGTTGTTGTTTGTTCTTGTCGCCTCTGCATCGACGCGATTTTCTCTACACATCACGAAGTTTGTTGCTCGTTATCTACCAAATTCGATTGCTTTCCGGCGTCTTCGTCATCCTCCTGGCGGGGTCTTCCTACCCGTCACAGCCGCTCATGACGAGAGCACGGGGTGCGACACATACTCCCAGTCCCATTCCACGCGTCGGAGCTCGACTGTCGGCCAGTAGTGGTAGTCGGTCTTCAGTGTGAACACCTTGGGCTTCGTGTTGATCGCGATGGTCTTCAGCCGCACCGAGTCGCCGTTTCGGAGCTTCTTCACCACGCTCAGGAACTCGTCCAACGTGGCCGTGCGCTCGCCGTTCACCTCGACGATCCAGATCGTGGCGCGGAGTCCGTACTTGTGGGCGGGCGAGCCGTAACACCAGCGCGAGCAGTACACGCCACCACCTTCTTCTGGGATGTACCCAAGCGTCGCGACTGAGTAGTGTGGTTCCTGCACCACAAGACCAGCCCACACGACGACGCGGTCGGTGCCCATGGCCGACAACTGGCTCGTCTCGACTGTCACGCGCAGTTCTTCCTGGTTGCGCAGTACGAGGAGGTCCATCTGGGTCTTGTCTTTCACCGCCGACTCGACATCCGCGTCGCGAACAACCACCTGTCCGTCCACCTCGAGCAGAAGGTCGCCGCTCTCTAGCTTCTTCGCGCAGTCCGTTCCAGCAGCACTGCGCTTGATGCCGAGGATCTGGCGCTTGTCGTCGTAGCAGCGCTCGAGTTTCTGGATCCAGTCGTCGGAGAGCCCGAGTCCAGCGCGTGCCTTCGACAGCGAGTACGTGAGCAGCTGAATAGGCAGAATGTTAACCGAAGGTGGGATTCGTTCGTTGCCACTGCGAAACTCGTCAATGACGGGGCGAACGACGCTGATCGGGAGACCGCGGAACACTTCTTTCCGTCCCGCCGCGTCCTGATAGCTGAACGACAGCCAGAGCGCATTCACGCCACCCTGTTCGTCCATAAATACGCCGCCGACAGACTTCGTCGTGCGATCGAAGTGCAACACCTCGACGTTCGACGCCTTGTAGCGCGGCGGCTGGAAATCGCGGAACACCAAGCGGTCGATCTTGGTCACGACGGACTTCATCGTCACGACGGTCCAGTTGCTGCTCAAGCCAATGTAGTCGGCTGTTTCCCCGACCTCCAGCGGCTTCTCCGAAAGCGTCACGCTCGCGAGGTGGGAAGCCACCGCACCGAGTTGGCTCGGATCGTACTTGACAATGGAAAAATTGTGCACCGGGTGCACAAACACCACCTTTGCGGGGACTTCCACGGACGCAGCGATGGTCACAAGCACGTCGCCCAGTGCGATTGGCACTGTGTTTTGGTCTACAAGCACGAAGCCCTGCTCGGCGTCGATCACCAGTCCCATGCCGTGGTAGCTCGAGCTCGAGATGCCGTCGATCATGTACGGGATGTCGAACGACACCATCACGAGCGACTGCAAAAGTCGTTTGCCCAGCTCGCTTCCTCCTGGGAAACTTAACGGCGCCGGCGCGAACGTCGGAATCGACGTCACGGGTGAGTTTCTTGGTGACAAGTCTGGACAGAGCTCCGAGTACCAGAGTCCGTCGCGATCGTTGCGTGTGCACATCTGCATCGGGAACCACAAGCGGTCCATCATGATGAACGCTGTGCGCACGCGGTGGCGGTCGCGGATCATGAAATAGCGCAGCACGGTGCGGTACCCGTTCGGCAACGCTGCGAGCACGCGCACAAACTCGTCCAGGGTCGGTGTCGGCTTGCCGTCCACTGCTGTGATGATGCACGGCTGCGTCAGATGCGCCTTCATGAACATGTGTCCTGCCTGCGCCAAGTAGACCCCGCCCACTGGCAGTGACGCATTGCGGGCTTGCTGGTACGACAGTGAGTGCACGATGCTGCCACCGACTTCGAGGTACCGGTGCGGCGTGATCTCGTGGAGGTCGCCGATTTGCACTTGCACGACCTGCGTCAACGCGCCGCGCTGAACCTCCATCTCGACCGTTTGCCCCACGTGTGAGTCGAGAAAGTCCTCAATGTTGAGGAACGTCGTCTCATATTTGCCTGCAAACTTGATCAGGATGTCTCCAGTCTGCAGCTTCTGGTCCGCTGGTCCATCCTGAATCACCTGGTCCACGACCAGCATGCCTGTCTCGGCTGGGAAATGCTCACGAACCACCGCCTCTGTCTCTGCAGGCAATCCCAGGCGACGCACCTCGTCGAACGCCGTGTGGCGAAAGATCGTCTGCATCGTCCCGCGAGCCACGTCGAGTTCGTCTTGGATCAACTGCAGTGCGCGCACGACGCGGTCGAGCGGCAGGTAAAACGACGAGGCGGCTTTCTTCGCCCCGCCAGCGTTCAGCGCGATCGCGCAACCGTCAATGTTGAGCACGGGCGAGCCGCTCGAACCGCCCGACGTGCTGCTCGCGGCCGCGTAGTAGAACGTGTTGAAGTCGTTGTACGTGTTGGAGCCGTAGGACGGCGCGTCGCGATCCACTTTCGCGAGGATGCCCGGCAGAATCGACAGCTTCTCACCCGCGTCATTGCCCACCACGCGGATCTCCACGCCCACTACGCATATAAAAGAAAGCACACGCATCTTTTGTTAGTGGCACTGTTTGCATCATCATGGCGACATGAGTAAAAGTGCAATGACGCCGTTACCTTTCGCGCCTTCGGGCTTGAGTGGGATCTCATGCAGGTCGAGGAACTTGACTTTGCTCGGGTCAAAGCGGAAAAAGCCAAAGTCGTGCACCGGATCTCTGTTTGTATACACAGATGCACACAGATGCACAGGTGTTAGTAGAATCATATAAGAATACAGAGACATTCATTCATATATGTCAAGCCAAACATCATCAACGTACCTGTAGATGGGCACGAGATCCACCTCTTCCTTGTTGAGGAAAATCGCGTCGGCGACCACGGGTCCGGGTGTCACCACGTGGCGGTTCGTGAGGATGATGCCGCGCTGCTGGTCCACCACGAAGCCTGTGGCAACGCTGAAGGACGCGCCGTTGCCGTCGAACGCGCGCACGCTGAGAAGGCGGATGCTCACGATGGCGCGGATGCACTTGTCAAGACTCTCCATCCAGCGCTTGGACTCAGCGCCACCGCCGCTGCTGCTGTTGTTGTTAACGCCCGCGATCTCCACTCCGCTGATCTCAAACGCGTCGCTTGGCAATGGCGGCGCTGGCGGCGGACTCGGCTCCTGCTGCTGCTGCTCCGCGTCCAGCTGCTCGTCGCCGTCAAGGTCCTCGTGCTGGTGGTCGTCCATCGTGCGTGCTTTGCGTAGGGGTGTAGAAGGAGAGACACCGCGTGCGGTTGTAGGTACTGTGGGCCCTGGGTGCTGAGCAGTGGCCTCTTCTTGAAGCTGCCACGCCGCTTGGAACTTGCTGGCTGATGCGTCTGCAGAGAGAGAGAGCGAATGCTGCAGAAATCGCGTTATGATGTGACGGCAAAAGAGAAAACGTATCCACGGCAGGAATGGCTCTGTGTGTGCTCGATAAAGTGCTAATGAGACACCTTTCGGAGATAAGTGGACATCGACTGTGCTCAGTTTAGAATGTGGGTAGAAACGCATACCTTTATATCAGAAAAAGAGCGCCAAAACGGCGCTTACAACATATTCAAGCTAGTAGGACACAAGGAGAGCTCTTTCAACATGGCTACAGTTTTTCCTGGCATGGAACGCCGTCACCAACTCGTATTCTCACTCAGCCGACAATGGAACACGCACAAATGGATTCATTTTACCTTACTTAGCAGCCCCTCCCCTCCGAGTATCTCCCTCCTTCGATATGCAGCTCGCACTACACCGTAAGCGACGTAAGAGCACCTCACACTGCAAGTGTAGAAGCGGTGCTGTTGTCGCTTACGACGTGTAGTGCGGCGGCGTCGTCTCTTCCTCCTGTGTCTTGGCGCCCTGCGCGATGGCTTCTGCGCGACTTATCTTCTTCGCTTCCTCGGTCATGCCCTGCACCTCGTTGTCGCCCTCCTTGTGCGGAGCTGCGTTCGCCGCGCCATAGTCCGCCCCGAAAGCCGACGTCGGCTGGTCCTGAAGTTTCTGCATGTGCTGGTGCTTCTGCTCAAACCCACCACCACCTTCAGCCTTGTGCTCACCCTCGCCGACTTTCTTCTGCTGTTCCTTACCCTCTCCCAGGTGCTGTTGCCCCTCCTTCTCCGCCTGTCCGAACGGCGTGTTCTTCCACTGCTCCTCAAACTCCTCCGTGCTGCTGCCGTGGCAGATCGTGTGGTGCTCGCCCTTGTCGTCCGGCGACTTGCGGTCCCACACTTTCTTCAGCTTCTTGCCGTCGATCTCGCGCTCGTGGAGCGCCTTCAGTCGACCCGTCGAGTCCTCGTAGCGCCGGCGGATGGTTGAGACGCGGTGGCCCTGCGAGTCGAGCACTGTGGAGCTGCTGAACGAGTAGGACGAGTACGAACTGCCTTCGTCTTCCTTCGCGGCTCCCTTTTGCTGCTGCTGCTGGTGCTGCTGCTGGTGCTGCTGCTGGTGCTGCTGCTGGTCCTTGTCTTTTGCCTCAGGCTTTGGCGCTTCCGTCGCTGAGCTCACTTCCAGGTCTTTGAAGAAATCGTCCTCCTCGAACTGCATTCTCGGCAGCACACTGCGCGAGAACGGGAACATGCCTCCATGTCTGCCCGAGAAGAGCTGCGACGTCATGCGCTCCATGTCCATCAACGACTGCTCCACCGTCGCCACCGGGTGCCACATGGACGAACGCACGCGATCCCACGTCGAGATCATCGCCGCGCGCGGGAGCTGCTGCTTACCGCCTCGCACTGTCATCACCAGCGCCGCGCGGGCTCCAATCGGTATGAGCGTCTTGGTCTTCTGCGCGAACATCTTGGTGTTGGCTTTGGTCTTGGTCTTGGTCTCTTCTTCTCCGTGCAAAATGTAGAATGCCACTCGAGAGACTCCGCAATGCTTTCCTTCATCCTCAAGCGACCACTGAGTGGACTCCATCACTCCAACTGCCACATGTGCCCCTCACACACAACGGTTAGATTACGAGCACGAGTACAAGCAGCATGTGAGACAGGACAAAAGCGCAAGAGCGAGATTCGCACACAGAGCTACATGACATTATTTTGCGCCTCAGTTTTAGTTGGCGCCACAAACCGTTCATATCATCATCATCACCACCATCCTTCTTCCTTCCTCTAGGGTACTGCGGCAGAAAGAAGCAAACAAACCAACCAAACGTTGCAGGAGGCAAGAGGAGCTTCCAGACAGTCGCTGGGCGTCATCCATCCATCCATCCATCAATCTTACTACTCCCTACTCTCTCTGCAACCTGCAATCAGCCAACGAGTAAGAAATGCCGTTGCCTTTCTTACTCAATGAGCTGGTTTCCACAGTTACGGCAGAAGCGCGCCTCCGCCGGGTTCTGCGTGGCGCATTCGCTGCAGAGCCCAGGGGTCGCAGGCTTGCTCTCCTTCTTCGGAAGGTGCTCCACCAAGTACGAGCCTGGCACGTAGCCGCGCTTGTTCTTGATGTCCACAAGCCACCAGCCGTCATCGTCCTTCTGGAGGATCGACACCTCTTCGCCTGGGAACATCGTCAATTGCGTGTCGTCCTGTCACATTGCACGATAATAACACCATTGATGGTGCGGAAATGAATCATTTAGAAAACCTTAGAATAAGGTCGCCGTGGATAGGCTCACAAAAGCTCGAATGGTCATCGTCACCGTACCTGCGCCGAGAACTGGTACCCGACAGTTGCCATGCTGATAGGCGTGAGGTTTTCCCTGTTCAATCAATCAATGAGTAATGCGAAAGAGTGTCAGTACACACACACTACATCACACCACACCACACACATACAAACAGCCAATTTCAGTGCACAAAAGGCAACAGCCAGATACTCACGCCACGATCGGGTCTTCGATAGTGATGGCGCTGTGCTTGCACTTGGCGCACACAGCCTGGCCGTCGTGCTCAAAAAAACTCTCTGTCAGACACCAAACGAAAGATCAACAGAGTGACGTGTCAGCTTTTCAAGCAGTTTGCAGAGAGCGAAGTTGAAAGCTAGCGTACCAGAGAGAGACGAGCTGCAGTTGAAGCAGACGAAGCAGCCTGGGTGGTACAGGTTGTCGAGGGCCTTGACCACTTTGCCTTTCAATGTCTGTGACAAACCAAGGATCCGTCAGTAAATCATCATCACCTAGCGCATACAACAACATGCGAGGTTTATAACATCGTACCTGCGTGCATCGGCAGCAGCGCTTGCCAAACTTCTCCTGGTAGCAGTTTTGGTGGTACGCCTACGCACCAAGAGAGAGAAAACACACACACATTAGCATCTGCATGGCTGGTCCACCAGGAAATAGTGCAGCCTCATCATGCCTACCTTGTTGTCCTTCTCTGCGTATCCGTCGTCTTCCGCGATAATGTTGCGGCAGTGGCTGCACTTGAAGCACTATTGACACCACACACACACACACACGGAAGGTTAGCAACTTTGCACAAAACACTCCAGTAAGCCAGTTTCATGTACCAACCAACCAACATACCTCGTAGTGGAAGTAGCGGTTCAGAGCACCGACAGCTTCTCCCTCGAGCACGCGATTGCAACCGCCACAGAGCTCCTGCTCCCCGTCTTCGTCCGACAGGTAGTCTCCGTCTTCCTCTCGCACCGACGCATGGGTGTGGCGGTCCGCGCCTCGTGCATCCGACGCGCGGTCCGACAGTGAACTGACGTCCGACAACGTCGACAGACGCTCAAAGCCGCGACTGCTGCGCGCGCCGTTGTTGAACGCGTCGATCGATTCGAGGTCGAGCACCTGCGAGAGGCGCATCGAGTCGCGGCTGTTGTTCATGAACGAATAGTCGCTGCCGAACTCCGAATCAAAGTCGGACACCTCCGACATGCGCTCTTGTCCATCCGATGCGAATGGACCGAGATCAAATTGATCAAGACTTGCAGTGCTGGCTCCACGCACGTTCCTAGTAGCAGCAGCAGCAGCTGCGGCAGCGGTGCGAGCAGCAGCCTCCTCAGCTTCCTTGGCCTCCTTGGCTTTGCGCGCTTCCTCTGCCTCCTTGGCAGCCTGCTCCGCTTGCGCTCTCTCTTCACGCTCCTCCTGCTCCTTCTTCGCGCGGGCGGCGGCTTCGGCAGCTTCGCGCTCTTTCTTCGCCAGCAATGCACGCGCAGCTGCCTCGGCAGCCTCTTTCTCGGCCTTGGCCTTCGCAGCAGCACGCTCCGCCTCCTCGCGGGCTTCGCGTTCCTCGCGCTCTTTTTTCTCTGTTCATTTGGAAGCACAAGTCACCAGTTGTATCAGTTTGAGCTGTGTCTGCTACAATAACTAGGACGTAGATGAAATTGCCGAGCTCACCTTGCGCTTCAACACACGTCTTGCACACGAGCCCCTTGTTATCAAACTTGGAGCCTATTCGTATTAGCAAACATACAAAACCAGAACGATGGTGAGTATAACGCAACCCACTACTACGCACTTGCGCCAATCTCATGCTCAAAATTCACGCACGGACCTTCTTCCGCCTGCTGGTTGCACAGCGAGCAAACCATACAGAGGCGGTGGAACGATCCCTCGCCAGCCTTGTACACGCGTCCGAGGATTTCCTACAAAAAATTGCGTTGATTATGAAAAGCAAGATAAGCATAACAGCTCATTGTTCAGTTCGATAGGTGGAGTTTCAGAGCATTTCGAACCTTGTCGCATATGCGGCAGTGCTTCACGTCCTTGGCGCACTCGGCATGGAACGCCTTCTTCTTGATGAGCGTAAAGTCCTCGTCCTCCTCAATGGATTCGCGGCAGCCAGGACACAGCAGACACTGACACAACAATCGACAAATCAACATATTGTATAAGCCGTAGGCAGACAACAAGCAGAGCAAACACAGACACCATCATCATCACTCACAATTTCGTGGAAAATCTCGCTCTTCGCGGTCTTCGTCCGCCCCAAAATGGTTTCTCGGCATGCGTAGCACTTGCGCAGCTTGCGCACCGTGGGCTTGCGGTCCATGTCGCTGGCCTTCGCGTCCACGGAGGCCGGTCCCTTGGGCGCCTGCGGATTGGACGCGTCGTCCATCGACAGCCCCTCGAGGCGCAGCGACGAGTTGTAGTCCACGCCCGAGTCGTCCGAGCCGCGTGAGCTGCCGAGCGACGAGCGCGACGACATCTGCATCAGGCGCTGGTTCGACGCCTCGCGCGCCGCGAGGATCGCCGCGTCCGGCACGTGCACTACCACGGGGTTGTGCAGTTTCAGGTACGAGCCCGGCACGAGCCCCTTCTCGTCGTCTTTCGTGATGAACCACCAGCCGTCCGCATCCTATGAGTGGTGGCAAATTAGTAAGAAAAGAGATGAAGATTTAAACTCTAGAAGGTATGGACGCGTGCATACCTTGCGGATCACTTCGACCTCTTCGCCCTTGACCAAGCGGAGCTGCACTTGCGGATCCTATAGGATGGCAGATAAAGGAGAAAAGAACGGCGCTTAGTGTCGCCCCACGTAATAGCAAATAGTGCCACAACAACCCCACAGCCTCATGGAAAGCGCACCAACCTGTGGGATGAAGTTGTAGAGCGCCGTGGCCTTCTCCTTGCGTGGGGGTGGGGGCAGCGGCGGTTGAGACGTTCTAGAAAGCGGATAACATATAGAGAGAGGGAATGATATGGTGAGAACGACCTGCGCATACACAAACACAATAGCCTGATCACATGAAGCCGCAACGCACCCGAGCTCTTGCTTCAGCCGCGCAGCGCCGACGAACGCAGTAGGGATCGCGCCGAGGCTCTGCGGGGCGCCTCCGTTGTTGCTGCCACCACTCGCAGCCTTCTTCCACATGTTGACAGATGTCGTTGCAGCCACCTATAGACGAAGACGGCACACACGCGGGCCAGCCAGGAGAACGAAATGAATGAGCTGAGCTCCTCCAACAATGCCAGCCACAGAGCCGCTCCTATCTCCAAAGAGCCAAAGGGGGGAAATAGACCGCACGCCCGCCATCCCTCGCCACGTACGTACCACTTTGTCGCCGCACTTTGCGCACACGTCGTCGCCCGCAAACTCGCCGCACCTGCGAAGACAAGCAAGCAGATACCGGTATATTAGAGCTCCGCCTCTTCTCTTTCCTCCTCGTCCCCCTCCCCCCCATCACGTCCCGCTCGACAAGCGCACGACGCATGCGAGCGTAGGATCCCACACACAAGAGAGACCGACAGAGCAGCTCACTTGGGGCAAATGGACGGCATGCTGCTGTCTGCTTTGGCTGCTTCTCTGCGTTCGCTTTTGCCAAGTGGCCTCACTGGTTTAGTTTTGCAAGTTGACGATCTGAGTGATCGAGCAATCGAAAGCGAACTGGACGGAACAACACGCTGCCCTTCCTCAGATCACCATCCGGAGACTGATTCAAAACTCTGAGTTAATCAGACAATGTCTTTCATCACCAACCTGATACTGATTCAAAGAAAAGAAAACGAATCAGTATCAATTGTCTGAGAAGGAAAGACTATCTGAGTAGATCAGATTCAAACACAGTGGTGACTTTCTGGGTCTACGGTGCTTGGCTGGTTGGCAACAGAATTTGAAGACAGAAAGACAACATGGACGAGTTGCGCGCAGTGATCCGAGATGCGGCGCTCTCCGCAGAGAGCTACGCGGCCGCACTCGCGCTGGGCGTGTGCGTACGCTGCTGCCTGCGCTTCGCCTGCGTGGGTGACAGCGCCATCTACGCGTACGTACCAACACGCTCATCTCTAACGGCAACAGCAGAGCCATTCGACTAACCATTTTCTTCTTCTTGTCGCAATTAGCCACCCAGACGAGGAGCTGCTCGCTGCAGTCCAGCAGTTTTGCACGGACGCTAGCGTCGAGGGGTTGTCCCCAAACGCGTCTGTCAAGCCAGGTACGGTTTGTTCGCTGACTCGTGGCTGCCGCGCACGTGTACACTGGTAGTAATGTGACAGACGACGTGAAAGTTGTTGATTGATTGTGTGCGTCATGCCATCGCCTTGTCGTGTACTGTAGTCTGCTCGTGCTGCGTCGGCGTGCTGAACGGAAAGTTCCGCGACGAGCTGCTTGAAGACGTCCGCCGCCAGGCGCGAGAGAGGTATTGTGGGAGCCTTTCTCTTTTATGTCGCTGCTTGTGAAGAACCCATGGAACGTTGAGCCTGCATTTGCTAACTCTTCTTGCGTACTTGCGTGCTGCAGCGAGTATGACGCGACGACGTTCGCGCTCAAGATCAAGCTGCCGAGCGTCGTGTTGCTCCGCGAGTATTCGCTGCTGCAGCATCTGCGCAAGAACATTGACAGCTTCCACACGCGCACTCCGTTCGACCTCAAGGACACGCTTAAAGTAAGTGGGCTGCTCTGAACTGTGATGTAACCCAATATTGTCTGAATGATCGCATGAATGCTCTCTGCTGCAGTCGCTCATCTCTGACGCCATCTCCAAGTCCATCAACGATGCCGTGTGCACAAACGCGAGCAGCTTCGCCGTGACGCTCGATATCAAACACGAGGCCGCCCAAGAGGAAGTCAAGCAGATTCCAGTCATCAAGGTTGGTTTTCAAATGACGTGTGTTGCTACCAACCCAACCCATGACCACACGCACTAAACTCACCAATCACCATGTCCACATACACACACACACGCAGCAACAACTGGATAATTCGCGCAAGCGCCGACGCGGCCCTGAGCCGATTCTCGACGGCTTTGGAGCCGTCACCCGCGCGCTCGAGGGGCTGCGCACGATGCCGGAGAGTATTAAATGCCCACCAGAGCTGCTCGTGACGGAGCCGAAAGCTACAGTGACGCTCGAGCGCGACCCTGTGTACATGCAGGGTCGGTACCTCAAGTTCAAGCGCGGGCTGAGTCAGACGCCGTGGGTGCTCGAGGGCGTGCGCATGGGCGAGTCGTCTGTGGAGGAGGCGATCGGCGAGATCGCGTTGCCATTCTTCCGCGGCAAGAGCTACAAGTTCCACACCGCCGGCCGTGAGGACGTGGATGTGCGCATGCTGGGCAATGGCCGGCCGTTTATCCTCGAGATCCTGGACGCCAAGAAGGCGAATCTGAGCGCGGACGAGTACGTGCAGATCCAGAGCGCGGTGAACGCTGCGAACACGGGCGCTGTGGAGATCCGAGAGACCAAGGCATCGACGAAGGAGTACTTTGCTGGGCTCCAGGCTGGCGCGGACTCCAAGAAGAAGACGTACTGGTGAGTCGGAATCAATAGACTACTCTTACCCCTAGCTTACAATGAGAGTACTAGCTAACCTTGACTTACGTGCGTCTCTTGCTCCTGATGAAAAGCTGTGTGGTATGGTCGGAAGCCGAGCTGACGCCGGACACCGTCGCCAAGCTCAACGCGATCCAGGACCTGACGATCCAGCAGGAAACGCCCGTGCGCGTGCTGCACCGTCGCACGCTCATGACGCGCCCCAAGGTCATCCACGCGGCCCAGTGCGAGGTGCTGAACAAGCACTACATGCTGTTGCGCCTCACGACCTCTGCCGGCACATATGTCAAGGAGTTCGTGCACGGCGACCGCGGTCGCACGCTCCCGAACGTCTCGTCCATTCTCGGCTGCGACGCCGACATCCTGCAGCTGGACGTCGAGGGGCTTCTCGACATGGCGTGAGCAGAATGGGGTGAGTACCTGATAGAAATTGTTAGCGCCAACCTACCATAGAGCTTCTCCTTTCACCGAATTTCATAGATTTGTGTTGCCATTCCGAGCTTATGCTACATAAATAACCATTGAGAATACATCCTCCACCCAGAGTTCGTTCCATCGTGTCTATTCCTCCATAGCGTCTGAGAACACCAATGAACTGTACTGGGATTCGTCCCACAGATCTCCAAGTTGCCCCAAGAGCTCCTGTGCCCCCGCCGGAAGGTACGCTGCCGCTGCTGCGTCTTGATGCCTCCCATACTTCTTTCCATCAGCGCCAGCAGCGTTCTTGGCCTTCAAAGCAGTTGAAGAGCTCTGCAGCAAGCTCAGCACCTCCTTCGTGTTCGCGTTCATGCTTGTCTGTGCGTCGTTCGCCGCCACCACTGTCGTCGCGACGCGCTCTTTGAACGCCTGCAGGTCCATGATGTGTTCCTCCAGCGACTCCTGCATGATCAGGCGGAAGACCCGCACGGTCCGTCTCTGACCGATGCGGTGCGCGCGGTCCATCGCCTGCAGATCTACAAACGGGTTCCACGAATGCTCCATGAAGATGACCGTGTCGGCGCCTGTGAGCGTCAAGCCTAGCCCGCCCACCGCAGTGGTGAGCAGCAGCACGTCGATGGACGGGTCGTCGTCGAACTGCCGAACGATCTCCACGCGCTTGTTGTGCGCGGTGCGACCATCGAGGCGTCGATACGTGATACTCGGCAGGGCCTTCTTGAACATTCGCTCAATCACATCGAGCGTCTCCTTCAGATGGCCGAAGATCAAGCAGCGATGCTGGGAGGAGACCAAGCCGCCGTCATCTTCTGCTGACGCTGCTGACTGAACCCCAATGTTGCAGGACTCGATCAACAGATCGTGCAGCGCGATCATTTTTCCCGAGCTGCTCCAGTCCGTCGCTGCTTTCTTGTCCTTTGCACTCAGCTGCTGCATGAGAGTGCTCTCGTGCGCGACCAGCGATGGATGCACGCAGATCTTGCGCAGCAAATGGAGATTCGTGAGCACACTCACCTTCTTCTCGTCTATATGCCTCTCTTCCATCTTGCCACCTGTAGAACTTATTGCCAGCCCATACAACTTCTTCTGGACCGCACTCATGGACGCCAGCACATTCGAGATGATCTTGGGCGGCAGCTCCTTCAGCACCTGGCTCTTGGTGCGGCGCAGAATGAACGGGAGCACGCGCTGGTGCAGACGCATGATTGCCAGTGCTGCTGTTTCTTTCTGTTTCGGGGTCGCATTGCGCTCTCGTGATTTAGAGATCGGCAGCACGTACTCTCGGCGGAAAACCGCGAACTCGCCGAGGTACCCGGGCATGAGGAACTCGAAGAGCGACCACAAGTCTGCGACGTTGTTCTGCAGCGGAGTGCCGCTCAGTGCGACTCGACGGGATGCAGTGAGCTGCTGAACCGCACTGAACAGCGAGGTCATCGGGTTCCGGATCAAATGCGCCTCGTCCAGCACCACGAACTCGTATTCTTTACTGTTGAGGAAGTCGATGTCGGTTCGCAGCACCGCGTATGTTGTCACAATGAGCGTTGCACCTGGAGACAAAGTAGATGGCAACGGTGAACCAAAGAGCCCCTGACGGACAGTCTTCCTATCACCCGACGACCCCGAGTAGTCAACGACCGTCTTAAAGACACCAGGAAGACGCTCTTTTACTTCTGTGATCCAATGGTGCGCCACAACAGGTGGACACACGACCAAGCAAAAGGAGCTCTTGGCTTCGGAGTCGGCTTGCTGACGACGACTCAGTGACGCACCAATAGCCGCGAGAGTCTGCAGAGTCTTACCCAACCCCATATCATCAGCCAGAACCCCGTGCAGATTGTTCTCGACCAGGAACGACAGCCAGTCCACTCCGTGCTGCTGGTACGAGCGCAGCGCGATACCGTCTGCAAGGAAAGCTTTGACGTCCACGTGCTTGACGGCTTTTCCCTCCAGTAAGCTCTCGAGAAACTCGCGGGAGACTTGATTCTGCCCAACAATGTCTCGCAGTGAGTCTGGTACTAGGCCGTCACCATCTCCATCGTCACATTGCTGCGGCGGCGGCGGCGGCTTCTCACGACTTTGTGACACAGAGGTGACCTGTAGATCCATTTGCAGAGGCACTAGCGGCACAAGATCTGCGAATGTGCGCGCAGCTAGAGACCGGATCTCCGCGTTTTGCGAGCTCATCATCTTCATCGAGAAATGCACGAGGCTCGGGATGTACGGGGTCAACTCGGTGGACAAAGCGTTCACGAGGTGGTGGAGCACCAATGTTGCGCCGACAAGCGAGTCTCCGGATCGTTTGCTTTGTGCGCTTCCTCCGTCACTGAAAACGGAGAATATGTGCTGGTAGACAAGCAGCATGGCGCTCTCCTGGTGATTCTTTGCGTGGCAACAAACGCTCGCGATCGCAAAGGCGACCGGTGTGTAAGTGTGGATGAGTCGAAACGGCTGCGTGACCAGAGTCGCTAGTCCTTTCAGCCACTCGAGACACTTGAGAAACGCTTGCGGATGGACACTTGGCACTAAAACACACACCAAGTGACTGCTCTGATGGACGATTTGGTCCCCCTGTTGAGCACCTGTCCAACTCTTAGAGACAATGTCGTCCAACGACGGACAAATTGAAAAGATTCGCTCACCAGCGACTTCGCAAATTGTCTTCAGAGCATTTTCCGCACCTTTGACGCGAACTCTCGCTTTCCGAAGCACCTCTGGCGGCAGAGATTGGCTACTGGCCGAACTTTGAGATGACGGATCTCTTTTTGGTTCTTTCACAATTTGCCCACTTGTTTCGTGTGAATTCTCCGAGAACGCCAGCGCCACTGCACTGTTACAGAGGTTCGAGACGATCTTCGCGACGCATTTCCGCTGGACACTCGATTGCGAGACGACGAAATCCGCCATGGTCTGTGCAGAGAGCTTCTGGAAGTCGGTGTTCTCTTCCTGTTTGATCGAATCCATCAACGCCTTCACGAGGAACCCACTCTTCTTTGGTGGGATCGCCAGCAAGTTTGTGAACGCGCAGCTTCCGAGTCCCTGGACGCGGTGGTAGAACCGCGCAAAGCTCTGTTGGAGCATCTCGTCGACGAGGAACAGATCCTGACGTTTAAAGTGCGCAAGTTCAAACGCCTGTGGGTGAGCCGCTAGGTTGCTGTACGGAAACGAAGTGACGTTCTCTGCAATCTGGCGGGAGACGTCGGCAGCCGAATGACTTGCTGTTGCTGTTGTAGTAGTAGGAAGACAAGAAGTGACACCGTTTGCAGTGAAAATCTCAATAATCCTCGCCTCCATGACCCGAATCCGCTTCAGCTGACCACACTGCTCCGAGTAAAACACTAGTTCAGCTGACGATGACGATGATTCTTCCTTTTTCAACTGAACGACCCAGTCTCGCTGTGCGAGCGACTCGAGTGCGGGTCCGAGTGCTCTCCGTAGGGTCTCCAGTCGGTTGGACACGTCGCCACCACCACCACCAGATCCACCACATTCTCTCGCCTTCTGCAGATTCTTCTTCTCGTAGTACGCCCATCGAGCGATCGTCAACAGAGCACCGCACTGGCGTTCTCCAGACGCAGATCGCAGGCTTCCATTGAGCTTTTGGATGAGTCCATCGCTTGCAGACGTGTTGAACGGCACATGAGCTCCCAAATACCCAATCGCGTCAGCAAAAGCCACGCGCGAAGCAGAGTTCACTTCCGTATCTGTCGACACTGCTGCATCACTAGCACCAACACTCTGAAGCCCACCACCCTTCTTAGAGGACCGCTGCTCATACTCCACGTCCAGAAGCTTCATGCCTGCGCCCGACCAAAGCAGATCGATCCAACTCGACAAATTGGTGGAAATGGCTGCCACCAACAGATTCAGCTTACAACACGCGGCGACTGTTTTCTTCCACGAGGTCAGGAGATTCGCTCGAACCTCCGCGTCTTGTTCTTTCAACAGCTGCAGCAGTAGATGAGGAAGCAGGTAGCGCACAAACGGAGCATCCACCATCGTCATCACTATGCTCCCTTCGCCGCCTTGAAACATCGCCGCAGCGCATGCCACTGCCGACAGTCGAACGGCTCGGATCGGCTGGTGCAGCAGCGGGACCACGTGACGGAGACTCTTTATCGTCACTGCAGCTAGATCTCTGTCCTCGTCGAGCACAGCGAGTAGCGGCGGATGACTGTACCACGCGCTTAGCGCTCGGATGACGCACGCAGGCACGAGCCCAGAGGCTGCGTGCTCTGCCAGCGCCACCCACAGAAGCGTCGCGGTCTTCTGGAGCTGTTCGTGGGGCGTCTGGTCGAGATACAAAGTGAAATCCTCAAACATCTCTGCAGCAAGCACCATCACTTCTTCTTCTGCCTGGCGTTTCTCAAATGCGCTCAGCACGTCTGCGAAGAAGAGCGGAAGGAGCGTCGGCGCGTGCGGTTTGTGAGCCAGTACGAGATACTTGAGCCCTAGGAGTGCGCCGTGGCACGCGTGCCAAGTGGATCCTCTGAAGAGCGTTCGCAGGATCTCCAAGTACTGTACCAGCAGACCGCCCTGCTCCTGCAGGTTCCCCAGTAAGATCCCAAATACCTGCGCGCACACTTCGCGCACGGGCGACACCGATCCGTCGGCAGAGTAGTCGACAAACTGGTCCAACGTAAGCACGCAGATGCATCGCACGAGACACTCTTCGAGCCATTTCTTCGTAGAATCCGTAGTCGTACTGCCAACAATAACATCAGCAGATGCGAGCGACCGGGTCAGCTGGGACGAGAGGAAAATCTGACGCAACGAGAGCAACGCGCCGTGGCGAGCCTCCCATTTCGAGTCGAAGACGCACTCAAAGAGGTCGGCGACGAGGTCTGCAATGATCTGCAGCTTTGCCAGCGCATCGCGATCGCCGTCATCGTCATCGCCATCACTTTCTCTTGTGTTATCTGCTGTGTCATACTCAGTCTTGAGCTTCTTGTTCGCGTTTGTGACACCATTTGGTATCTCTAAACCACCTTCAGAAGTCTCTGCGGGTCGCTGCCGAGAGCCAACGTTCAGCAAATCGCCTGCACGCTTGCGCTTGACAGTACCACGCGCTTTCGCTGACTCGTTCAACGCTTCATCGATGGCTGCGGCGTCTTTCTCTCCTTGCTCGATGTCATCCGCAATGTCCTTCACATCTTCAGCATATCAGAACACAAGACACAATATTGAACTTACTCACCCATCCCAAACCCATCGCACCAACAGCTTACAGCTATAGACACATACGTACGGTCCGCGTTGAGCTTTGGCAGCATCTGCTTGGCGAACGAGTCCTCGCGCGTTGTCCAAATCGGGTCGGACGAGCCGCTGATGCGTCGCAGGAGCAGGCGTCGCTGCTTGATCGCCTGCAGTTTGCGCTGTTCCGGGCTCAGGTTCGTCTCGTACCGGTACTCCTACTCCACAACAAGCGCGGAAAATGAGCCGGATATTGGTATGTAGACACAGACATGGCAGACAATACTCAATAATAACATATCGACACTTACTTCACCACCGCTACGCAGCAGCGGAGCGCCCATTTCCACCACTACCTGGATGCGCACAGTCTGGAAATTGAGCGCGGGGCAGGACGCGTCGCGACCTCCGACTGAAGTAATCGAACGACAGACACATGGATTTTGGGATTAGATAGAGCGCTAACGCACAAGAGCCACATGCGACTGTTCAATCGCAACATATTACACAATAACGTACACGAAGCGGATGCAAGCGTCTGCGCTAACCGTACGCGCTCTTTTCGAAGCGACCGCGCGATGACCTCAAAGCACTTGGACGCCGCTACGCGCACTTCCCACTCCGGGTCGACCACCAGCTGCCGCACCTGCATACACACACACACATTGAGCATTTGTATGCAATCACACAGCTGCCGTCAACATATCTTATCGCACACGCATACCTGCTGCACGATCGCGTGACAGAACGTGGGCGACTGGATCGCGACTTCGCCGAGTTTCTCCGCCGCATTCTCGCGGATCTGTGCGCTGCTGCCCTCTTCAGAAGCCGCAGAGAGGTGAAAGAGTGAGTGAGAGGATGAAAGGAAGAGGAAAGACTTGGAGCGT
>JALBYZ010000670.1:0-18898 GCA_038050575.1 Globisporangium mamillatum
TGCCTTCGCCATCACTCGACCTCGCGTCAGCATCCGTGCAGGTTGACGACGTATCGGAGATGCAATCCACTGGTTCTTCCACAGTGTCACCATCGCTGTCGCCACGGATGGCGAGGCTCTCCAGTGCGAGATCCTTTTCGCCAGCGGTCTCGCTTTGAGTCTCAGGCTCGTCTTCAAGCGCGGGCAACACATCGAGATCTTGGTCGACTTGGTCGCATTCGTTGCTGCCTTCACTCTGGTTCTCTCCACTTTCCACTGCGCCGCTCTCGGTACTCGGATTTGTGGTTGCCTTCTCTTCTAATCGTCCGTCTTGGAAGCCGGCAACAGGCTCCAAGGCAATGTAGTCGTCCTCGCTTTCGCAGTCAGAGCCATACTCCAGCAGAGGCACGTCGAGCAGGTCGCTGTTGGTGGCACCACCTTCTGCATTCAAAACTGATGTCAGCAAACTCGGTGACTTGTTCGTTGGATCCACTATCGCAGAGAGTCCAGTTGCTTGTGTGACGTCGGATCTTGGCGTGGACTTGTTGGATAGCGGCGCAGTGCCGAGCAGGAACTGGAGCACGTTGTTCTCGTGCGCATCGTCCGGCTGTTGTTGCTGCGCTTGTGGAGCAATGGAGACGTGCATGGTAGACTGTAGTGAGCTTCAAGTGGACCAAGAGAGTTGTGCACACGCAGGCAACTCTTTACTTAGTGTGCTGTGATGCACCTGTACCTGCACACAGAGACAGTCACCACCGATTGGTGGTTGATCCAAGCTCCCAAGGAGTTCTATGAACCCTTTCATGGAAGGTTTGGGCTCAGATTTTTTCGAAAAGATACAACCACATGGTTCCACGCTGAATCTGAGGATCTGAGGCATATTCTCAGAATCAGTGTGGGAATATACGGTGGTCCACGTTGATTTTGGTGATTTCAAAAATGACGTTATTTCAAAAAGAATGCTCTACTCTGAAGGCACTTTCTCTGTGGGCTAGTCACACATGCATGTGCGCGAATTCACTGTGAATCGTGGTTCATGTCAACCCTCCTGTTGTAATGCACACCAAATGCAAACAAACTACACGCACGAAAAGCATGGGGACGTGAACACTCACACTTAGAATTGCCATCGCATTGTCGAGCTCACGTGGACACCGACTTTCAGCATGATCGTTACTGCTACTCGACGACTCCTCTTTCATTCAACTCACGGGAGTCGAGATGTCCATCAAAATCTTCGCTGACTCTTATGGACCAGACAGAGCACACAAGCCATCTTAGTGAAAGCTTCAGAGCAAGCTCTGCGAGTTGACAAGAGTCACTAACGCAGTCCAACAGCTCGCTTGGCTTGATTGGTGGCATTGACTGGCTGGAGCCACTGAACTGCAGTGTACATGTACCAGCTGCAGCCATTTGAAGTGTGGCTGGGAGTGAACTTTGAAGTGTGAGGAAATCAAAGATCGCCACCGCAAGTTGTTATCAGAGCAGGAAGCAGTGCAACAGATGTTGCGCGGGCTCTTTTCTGGCTGGTGCTGCTGCACCGGATCCACACAAACACAAACAGCAGTGCGCATGTAATGACACACAAGTACAGTACACAGAGTGTACCGAGGGGAAAGAGACCAACTGACCCATCGCAAAAAAGAGTCAGTTTTGAGTCGAGCTGACTCCCTCCGTACACAGCGTACGCTGCACGCTCTGTGTGTGGTGCGGTGCTACGTTGGCGATGGGGACCACGAAGTTAGCAGCGAAGTTCAGATCCGAGACCTCCTCTTGCTCCATGCACAACTACGAGGACTGCATATGTAGAAACGACCGACCAACCACATGTGGGTGCGCAGCTATATTACTTGACAAAGTGATAGCTTCACCTTGGAAAGGCTCTTTTTGGCTTTCCTTTTCGACCTTGTGTACATACGGGAACATATAAATGTATAGGAACATATCTAGGGAAAGTGTGTGTTTGTGTGTACACACGAGTACACACTGCCAGTTTATTACACTTATGGAGCGGGAATATTATGAATAGAGCGAGTGCAGCTTTAAAGGACCGTGTATGTACGGTTCGAGTAATAGTGTACGCAAGTGTGTACGGGTTGAGTCAACACACTCACCTCGTACACACTTGCGTACACTATCCCCTCCTCTCCCTGCTGCTGTGGCTTCTACCACAGCACACCTACACACACGCGTACTCATTTTAAAGCGACGCACTCACGCACTCAACAACAGCACCACACTTACCAAGCAAGCAGGAAAACGCGCGCGCGAGTGGATTCTCCATCATCTCCATCGAGGTAGTTAGAAGGCGCCGCGCATCATCTTCAACGTCCCGTCTCGCTGTCTGCTTTACTATCTGCTTTACTGCTTATTGATTGCTCCGCGCGCGGCCGTCTCTGATTGGGATCAGCACTTTCGCATTCGCCATCTTGCTAGCAGAGACACGTCTGGAAGCTGCAAGATGATCAAGGTCAAGTGGCAGCACACGTACCGCAAGGGCGGCAACGGCAATGGCGGTGGCAACAACGGCGGTGGTGCGGGCGGCACCAGCCGCAGCTCGTCCGGCTCCCTCACGCTCGCGCCCGTGATCGACGGCGTGAGCAACCTAAGCCTCGCGCGGCGTCCCGTCGGCACGATCTGGTACGAACGAACTATTATGCCCTCTCGCTCGCTCTTTAAAAAATATGGAAAATGTGGAAAGGCGATGTTGTGTGCATGGTGAATGTATAGTATGTATGTATGTATGTATGTATATATATGTATGTGCATGTTGAATGCGAGTGGTATGTGGATATAGATTTGAAATGAATTCATTTGCTAACATAACATCATGCGACGTTGGTGGCGATTGCACTTGAACAGGGAAATGGACACGATCTCGGAGGACGCGATGCCACTCGTGCACACGGCCGAGTGGTCGAATGACCGCTTCGAGATGAACGACGAGGGCGAGGTGCGCAACAAGGCCACGAGCGCGCGTATCACCAAGGACGAGATGCGCACCCACGGTGAGGAAGTGCTCAAGGGGCTTATCCAGTACGTGCACACGCGCATGCTGCACGAGTTCCAGTTCGTGGAGCAGGCGATCCCGCCGCTCGAGTTCGACCGCAGTTCGGTCGAGTCGTCGTTTAACCCGGACATGAGCATGTACAGCAGCGGTGGCGGCATGAGCGTGCGCTCGTCGTCCTCGAGCATCTGCTCGACTGCCGACGGCTTCCGCACGATGGTGGACTCGGACGTGCCGCGCTGCATCTTCCACACGTCACACAACTTTAGCGTCGCGGAGAAGCTGCTCGTGTTCGTGTGCAGCTCGCGCGGACTGAGCTGCGGCATCTGGAGTCGCAGTCTGCTGCTGCACGACGGCGTGAAAGTCGGGTCGATGATCCCGTACTTCCAGGCGGCGATCAAGGCGGGCTACGGCGTGCTCGTGATGAACCCAAATATGAACACGCAGGTGATGATCGACGAGGACGGTGTGCCGGAGAAGCTGCCGATTCACGGCTCGTCCACGCAGGAGGAGCACTGCGAGCACGTGTGGAAGAAGTACATTTTCCCGTCCGCTGCGCACAAGATCCACTTTATCGCGTACGGCTACGGCGGCGATTTGGTCGCGAATCTCGTGGAGAAGTACAAGTACGAGCTCAAGAGCCGACTGGGCAACGTGGCATTCATTGAGTCGTCGCACAAGATCGACCCGAGCTGGAGCAGCGGCTTCAAGCGCTGGTTCTCGCAGCACAGCGCCTGCTGGATCCGCTCGAACGAGCCTCTGAACACCGACTTGATCGCGCTCGACCGAGACAGCACCACGTCGTACGCGTCGACAGCAGACAGTGACGATGGCGGCGCATCTCACACGCTCTCGACCTCGCAGCTGATGACATTTGGGTGTCTGTGCTTGTCTGCTGGACCATGCGAGGGACCCAGTAAGAGTCCGGCGTTTACAGCAAAGGCGGTGTTGGACGAGGTGTTTGAGTTTCTGGCGTCCCCGAGCGCGTACGAGTACCAGCGACTGGCGGCGAAGACGGTGCGATTAAATGCGCTGAAAGAGGAGGAGATGATCCAGCGCGCACGGCAGACAGAGCGAATCAAGAGCTCGCCCACGTCGAGACGTAGAACGTCGGGTTCGAATCCGCTGCAGCGCCAGAAGTCTCGGTCTTGTCCGGAGAACTTGGAGCCAAACGCTGCCCCACAGCTACCAGAGCACGTCACGATCGAAGACTTCCAGTTGCTGCGCGTCGTCGGTAAGGGTGCTTTCGGCAAAGTCATGCTGGTACGCAGAAAGAAGAAGAATACGTCATCGCCGAGCTCTGCGAACACGTACGAGTCGGCGATCAGCGGCGGCAAGGTGTACGCGATGAAAGTGATCAAGAAAGCGGCCGTATTTGCGAGAAACCAGGTGGAGCACACGAAGACCGAGCGACGCATCTTGCAGGGCGTGGATCATCCGTTCATGGTGAAGCTACGGTATGCGTTCCAGAACGAGTCCAAGCTGTACTTTGTCATGGACTACTACAACGGCGGCACGCTGCACTTCCATCTGCGGCGCGCGATCAACTTTGACGAAGACCGCGCGCGATTCTACGCTGCGCAGCTCGTGCTCGGTATCTCCCACCTGCACACGTACAACATTGTGTATCGAGACCTGAAGCCAGAGAACATTTTGATGGACGACCAGGGCTTCATCGCGATCACGGACTTCGGACTGTCGCGCGACAATTTTGACAGCAAGGACGGCATGTCGACGTTCTGCGGCACGCCAGAGTACATCGCCCCCGAGCTGATCCGACGCATTCCGTACGGCCGAGCCGTGGACTACTGGTCGCTGGGCGTGCTCATCTTCGAGATGCTCGCAGGGTACACGCCGTTCTTCAACTCGAACCGTAAACGCAACTTTGAGAACATCCTCAAGCTCCCGCTCCGCCTGCCAACCGAGTTCTCGGACGAAGCCAAGTCGCTGCTGCGCGGGCTCATGTGCAAGGACCCTTCGAAGCGGTTAGGCTCGGGACCTGTGGGTGCGAACGAGATCATGGAGCACCCGTTCTTCGCGAAGACGGACTGGGAGAAGCTCTACAAGCGAGATGTGGACGTGCCGTTCCGACCGATCGTGCGCAAGGACGGCGAGGTGAACAACGTGCCCGAGTTCTTCAAGCGCCAGGACGCAGTGGACTCGGTCGTGGCGGAGAGCGTGCCGCTGGGCAAGAGCCAGGTCTTCCAGGACTTCTCGTACACAGACCCGTACCAGCTGTGAGCCGCCTGAAGGCGACGATGATAAGAGTTACTTTAAGTATGTCGAAGCGTTAGAATTAGTTTTTAAAAATCACACACACACGAGAGAAATGGTGGCGAGAGTGAGGTTGATATTCTCTACATGCAGTTCGTGTATTTCCTTTTATAAAGTCCAAGTGTGTGGCAGGCAGGCGGGTAGCATTGCAACTAAGAATTGCAAGTGCTTCCTGCCATCATGTTCTCGCTTACTGCCAGACCTTCTTCGGCTTCATGTGGAAGTTCTCGTAGAGACGCAGCAGGTTGCGCTGCAGCATGGCGACGGTCACCTTGCCCACCAGCGGTACGTATTGCACGCCCGGGATCTGCAGCAGCGCCTCCTCGTCCACGTTCTTGAACGACGCGACGTTGATCACGACCGTGTTCTCCGAGACCCACGTGAGCGGTAGCTTGTAGCTCTTGACCGGCACGCCCGTGATGATCACGCGCGAGCGCTTGCACGCGCTCTCAGGCGTCTCCTCGGTCTTGATGAGCTTGCCGCGGCGGAAGAGGTAGAGCGAGTCGATGTCCACGCTGTACACGTCGGCGCCGTCGTTCGCGAGCAGCGCCGCGAGTGGGCGGCCCACGATGTCGCTGCGGTTGATCACCGTGATGTCCACGCCGGACAGGTGGTTACCGACTGATTGGCTGGAGTAACGACACAACGAGATACATAGTCACATGTTAGTCAATGCAATAGTAAATAAATAGATAGCGTCGTGCATCGTGTCATGCAACGTACGTCTTGTCGTAGACGCCGAGGTGCTCGAGGATCTTGACGATCGCGAGCGGCGTGCACGGCAGGACGCACTTCTGCGTCTTCTCGTCGTCCACGTAGCGGATGTTGCGGTACAAGTTGCCGCGGTAGAACTGGCAGAGACCCTGTGGATATAGACAATGGTAGCATAACAAGTGAGCTTCAATGCGATATGACAAAAGCCACATGCTAGAGAGTGGTTGGTTCTGCATACCTCGACGTCCTTCTTGATGGAGATGCTGTCGCGCAGGAAGTCGTCCATGGTGCCGCCGTAGAACGACGGGAACATGCCGAAGCACGGGTAGTAGACGATGATGCCGTGCACGTCCGGGTCGTGGTTGGCGCTCTCGAGCGCTTCGAGCAGGTCGTCCTTCTCCACTTCGCGCAGCTCATACCGGATGCCTGCATTAATACCATACCATGCCTGCGGTCAGCCAGCCATTTATTCCATTCCATTCACTGTACCCAAAACACACATACACACACACGAAGAAGAAGACACTACGCACCGTCGCGCTTGCAAGCCTTGCCGGTCCACTCGGCGTACTTCTTGGCGGCCGGGTCGCCGTGCGCCAAGAGGCCCACGAGTTTGGGGCCATGGCCGCTCATCTCGTGCGCGATGTACTGGCGTACAGCAACGCTGAAGGGCTCGGCGATCTCGGCGGCGTCCACCTTGCGGCTCACGATGGCTTGGCTCATGGCTATGGAGGTGGCGATGGCTGTGGGGGCGGTCTTAGTGGGATGGATATTGAAGACGAACGAGAGTGCGAGTGGCCAGCGGATTGGGACTGGTGGTGCGAGTGGGGAGCAGGCACTTCGACGTGGAAGGCAGCGCGGCCAGTGGTCTGCTTCAACACCAGCGAGCGTCGGTGTTTGAGTGAGGATCACCAGGGAAACGAGTGGCGACTGATCTTTGTGACTCCCTTTTTAAGCTTGGTATGTATTCTTATCTTCATCATTACTGATTTAAGTATGATTGTAGTGTGATTTATTTGTGAAATAAATTGTATGTTGTATGGTAGATGATATCAGAGGATGATGGAAGTAGGGGTGCGTGTTGGTTGGGAACGTGCCTGATCAGCGACGAGCCATAGGCGGAGCGGTTTGGTAGGTGACGGTGGGTGGCGCGCTCACAAAAGGGCCATTTTCGTAATTACCACAAACATGGTGTGGTGTGAAGATTGCGCCACACCAAAATCAAAGGAGTCTTCTATTGCGAGGTCAGACAGTAAACTTGCACTGGCGTTCAATTCGAGTGGTGTATACAATAGTTCTGTATAGCATGTATAGAATATATAGTGCCATTTGTGGCACAGCTCGTAAAAAGTTAACAGAGACAGGCAAGCGCTGGGAATGCGCAAACGCGAAGCAAGAGTTGGATCGCGCATTTTGAATCGCGATCAAAATCACGATTTCGAGCGCTTTTGTTGCGGGTTGACATTGGCGCTTTTTGTGTTTGTGCTTTCGCCAAGTCAACTTGCATTAAGCTTGCATTAGTTCGTCCACTGCCCAGCGATCCAGTACCGGTGTTGGGGCTTCAAAATCTCCTCGTTGTAAACAGATCTCGCCTTCGAATTCGTGTGTATAAGAAGTGCATTGTGCATTTCCTGCTTCTCGCAGGCATCAGGTTTTCATTGTTGTTTCACATTACTCGTTGCGTTTGATGCTTAGCATGAGCGCACGCAATTGTAAGCGATGGCACTGGACTCTGCGATTGAATAAGTCCTATGAGATGACAAGCGAGGATACCACGATGCCGTTTGCGTTCCTCAGCTAGCTGCCGACGCAATAGAGAGAGACATCATTGCTGGCAGGTCTGCCTGCGCAATGCAACTCACTGCGAATTCGAGTTTGCGCATTCGTGTGAACACGCGACCACCAGAACTCTCGTTTCTGTCACGATCGGCGCGCAGTCTTCCAATCCCCAGATTCCCATTCCCATTCCCTTCGCTCGTCTCATTTGTGTATATTGTGCCACTTTCGACACTCCCTTTCCCTTCAGAATGCGCAAACAAAGCCGTAAAAAGCCCGTAAAAAGCCCGTAAGAAAGCCACCTCGTGCTCTTTTGCGCAAACGAAAGAGCTCTTTCTCACAACAACGCATCCGCTTTTTCAAGCGAAAGGCTTCAACGCAGGCAAAAAAGCGAAACGAGACCACCGGACGCCTACCCTACGAGCAGCTCCATATCCTCATCTCCACGCTCCTACGCAGCAGCAGCAGCAGCAGCAGCAGAGAAGACGAGCCACCAGCACACAGAGCAAGATGGCAGACACACAGCAGCAGACTACCGCCGCGACCCCGCCGATGAACGTCATCGAGAAGATCCTCTGCCACCACGCCGTGGGGCTGCAGCAGCCGTTCGTGACCGTCGGCGACGTCGTGTGCGTCAAGGCCGACTGGACGATCGCCAGCGAGCTCACGTTCCAGGCCATGGACACGATGCACGAGTCGATCGGCCGCCCCAAGCTGCACCGCCCCGACCGCTTCTGGCTCGCGCTCGACCACACGACCGACCCGCGCGTGAACGACCAGCCAAAGCAGCAGGCGCTCATTAAGCTGTCGACCGACTTTGCACAGGAGCACGGACTCACGGACTTCTGGGGACCGAACACGACCATCATGCACACTGAGTTTGCGCGCAAGCGTGCGCAGCCTGGACAGATTGTGATCGGCGCCGACTCGCACACCTGCAGTGCCGGTGGAATGGGAGCTTTCGCGGCTGGACTTGGTGCTGGCGATGTCGTTATGCCGCTTGTGACCGGACAGACGTGGTTCAAGGTGCCTGAAGTCGTGTACATCGAGTTTGTCGGTGAGCCAGCGTTCGGCATCGGCGGTAAGGACGTGATCCTGCACATTCTCGGTGAGTTGAAGCGCAACACTGTCGCGTTCGAGCGCTGCGTGTACTACGGCGGCAAAGGCTTGAAGCACCTGTCGGACGATGCGCGTTTCGCGATTGCCAATATGAGCACCGAGTTCGGTGGCATTGCCGGTGTGTTCGAAGCCGACGACATCACGCAGCGCGTGCTTGAAGGACGCGAGTCGCACTTTGACGAAGCGCTGTTCTTCCGCGCTGACGAAGGCTGCAACTACGCGGCGCACCACATCATCGACCTCGGCCACGTGAAGCCGCTGATTGCGATGTACCCGTCGCCAGACAACTGCGTCCAAGTGACTGAGAAGATTGGCATGAAGCTCGACGGGTGCTTCATTGGCGCGTGCACGACCACCCAGGAAGACCTGATCCTCGGCGCATTGGTGCTGCAGCAGGCGATGCTTGAAGGCAAGCGTCCATCGCCAAAGGGACACCGTCGCGTGACACCAGGCAGTCTCGAGATCGTCGCTCGCTTGAAAGAGCTCGGCTTCGTTCGCATTTACGAGGAAGCGGGCTTCACCGTTGGTGTGCCGTCGTGCAGCTACTGCGTCGGCATTGGCGCGGATGTTGCTGGTGAGAATGAGGTGTGGCTCTCGAGTCAGAACCGTAACTTCCGCAACCGCATGGGCAAGGGCTCGATTGGTAACTTGAGCTCTGCCGCGTGTGTCGCTGCGTCGAGCTTCGACATGGAGGTGGTCGACCCGACGCCGTACATCGCCAAGATCAGCAAGGAAGACTTCAACCGCTACCGCAACTGGCTGGACGCGCCTACGGAGCCAACGAAGCCGCGATACACGGTTACGGAGCCAAAGCCGACGCTCGCTGGTGGTGACGACGACGAAACCGTGCAGATCGCGCAGGAACAGGCTGCGGTCGCTGCGATTGAGTCAGCTCTGCCGCCACTCTTCACGGGCAAGGCGCAGGTTTTCGGCGACAACATCGACACGGACGCTGTGATCCCAGCGCAGTTCATGGGTCTGAACAAGTCATCGCCGTTGTGGCCAAAGGAGTGCGAGACCGAGCTCGAGGTGCTCGCGAGTAAGTCATTCGCGTACGTCAAGCCGGAGTTTGTGCAGAAGGTGCGCGAGGGATTCAACATCATCGTTGCGGGCACGGCATTTGGAAGTGGCTCGTCGCGTGAAGAAGCCGCGATCTGCCTCAAGGCGGTCGGCGTGCAGGCGGTGATCGCCAAGTCGTTCGCGTACATTTACGCGCGCAACCAGCCGAACAACGCCCTGTTGGGCATTGTTGTGACGGACGAGAAGTTCCATGAGCTGGTAGCGGAAGGCGAGGAGGTGACGGTAGACCTTCGCAACCGCTTCGTGAGCGTCAAGGGCCACAAGGTGAACTTCACACTGACTCAGGTGGAAGAGAACTTCCTCAACGGCGGCGGCCTCAAGTCGCTCTTCAAGAAGTACAAGGCCGATCTCTTCCGCGCGGCGATGCGTGGCAAGGCGCCAACTCCGATCTCCTCGAGCGGCGTGGGCTGTGGCCCGGATGCCGGCTGCGGCAGTGATGGTGAGAGTGCAGCGAACGTCTCCTGGTAGATATGAATATAAACGTGGTTAGTTGTATGAAATAGACGTTGATTTAAATCAAAATGCTCAGTATCATGGAAGATTGATCTACTTTTGTGCTGTCAATGATTACAGTTGACAGGTGGGGATCACGAGGAGACGCGATCTTTCGGAAACTTAGGTCCACTCTACCTTCCACGCTCCCAGTAGCATTTCTTGCATCGCATCGCATCACCCACGAAACGCGTGCTCCTGCTCGCTCGCTGGTCATGTTCCAGAACGTGGTCCTCGGCAGCGTGGGCTTCAAGAGCCGATGCACCAAGAAGACTGCAAGTACAGGTGCATCAACCGACGCGATCTCGACCGTAGAGAACAGTACAGACCCTTTGTTTGGCTTTGTGGACGGGTCAACGCAGACCGAACCGAAAGCTACGGCGACAACGAGCTCGTCAAAAGGGGGAAAAGACAAGAGCGGCGACGCAGAGAGCGAGGAAGAGATGACGCGCACGGTCGCGTTCCTTCGGCGCGTGGGACCTACAATGTTGCGCGAAATGGCCAAGAATTCCACGACGAGTTCCTACTTCGGAGGTGCGGGGAGCTGATCAATACTGCACGCGTGTGAGTAATGTTCATAGCAGAAGACAATCTGTAGCTCACCTTGTGCCTGGTTATCTGTATGCGTTGCCCACTGCCAGGGTTTGAGAAGTACCTCGAGGAGTCTGCGGAAAAGAACATCTCCAAGCTCTTCATGCTGAAATTCGACTACGACACGTACTTCCAGGCTCCCCAGACGCAAGGTATGCATGAGAACAAACATGTATACTTTCGTACCTGGAAGATGAGTTTTTGCGCTGATATCCGGTTGCACGCCTCTTTGGTTGGCGCCTGCAGCTATCAGCAAAGACAAGACCAAGAACGTCGAGTCGCTGCCAACAACGTCGCTCAAGCTCTCGTGCACGGGGGTGTCTTGGAATGCAACGGGCTCGTCGATCGCAGTTGCTTACGGCCGCTTTGATCACACTGGGTGGTGCAACTATCGCTCCGCGCTTTGCCTCTGGAGCGTCTTCCAATCCGATTTCAACCCGCAGAAGCCAAACTTGGTGCTTGAAACCTCGGTAAGTTGGTTAATCTCGCGTGCTCAGCTGAAGCTTGGGGAAATTCTGTTAACCGTCGACATTTCTGTGCTTGTACCGATGCAGAGTGGACTGATGTGCGTGGCGTACCATCCGAAGAATCCGTCGCTGGTCGCAGCGGGCTCGTTCAATGGCGAAGTCTTTGTCTGGGACACGGAGCCAGAGGAGTACAGATTCTACTCATCCGGCATTGGCGACTATTTCCATCGAGAGCCTGTGGCCAAAGTCGCGTGGGTGTACGATGTCCAAGCTGCGGAATACAATGTAAGCCTCTGAGCAAGCGGTGTTCTTTGTGAGGGTGAATGCAGTCCATTCTCATGTGTGTATGCTTTTTTACGATAGGTCGCGAGCGTGAGTGGCGATGGGAAGGTGCTTTTCTGGAGACTCAAAGACAAACTCTCGTTCCCCGTGGAAGGCTACGTCATGCATTTACCTGCGGCCGGCGTGAAAGGCAACAACAATGCTGCCACTTTGGCAAACCAGGCAGCACTCGATAAGAAAGGACATATCATCGGCGGCAAATCGCTCGGTTTCTGCTCAAACGACAAGACCAGTCGAACTTTCATTGTTGGCTCTGAAGGTGGAGCTGTCACGCGTTGCTTCACGAAAGGCATGGCGCGCTCGTCGGACTTCAAGGGCGAGAAGAAGTGGACAGCGACTGCAGCGAGACTTGTCGGCAAGCTCCCGTCGCATCGGATTCCAACGGTTCGTCGGCAGGTCGAGCTGCACGCGACGGAGAAGAAGTCCAAGGAGATTACTCTCGCGATGGTCTACGAAGCCAAGATCGACCCCAACACGCTGTATCCGAGCGCGATGGACTTCAACTTTGAGCAACACGGCGGTCCAGTGTACGACGTGAGCTTCTCGCCATTCCGCAAAAGCCTGTTTCTTACCTGCTCGTCGGACGGCACAGCGCGCATCTACACCTACCTGCAGAAAGAGCCGATCATGTCGCTGGAAGTCACGCCGTCTTCTTCGTATTTGTACGCGATTGAGTGGTCAAAAACGCGTCCCATGGTGTTTGGCGTTGCTGCGGAAGATGGGAATGTCTACATGTACGACCTCAAGGCTGACCGCGTCAACCCGGTGATTGTCTTAAGCGGTAAAGACCAACTAATCAGTGCATTGGGTGGACAGTCTTCCACCTCATCAGCAAAAACTGCGAGCTCGCCCATGTTCAGCCTCGATTTCAACCCGCGTCAACGCAACTTCGTCGCTGCAGGCGATGCCAGTGGGACTGTGCACATCTGGAAACTTTCTTGGCAGCTGGCAAACTTTCAATCCGGAGAGGCAGCGATGCTTGAAGCGCTAGAGGCTACAGACAACTAACTTAGTCACCGATTCCTCCACAATCAGTATAAAGAACACGCAAAAAAACAAATGCAGCTCCTTCAAGTACAAAACAAAGAGTCATTTGAGAAATTTAGCACACCGCTCAACAAAATCTGGTTCATGTGCGTCGATTCTCATCGTCATTTCAGGCGAGTTCCAGTTTGTGCGGCTGTCCGTCCGTCTACTTGCGTCCGAGGTCTCTAGCAGTACGATGCGCGTGCAAAGTCCACTCCATTTTCGTTTGGGTGACTGCAACACAATTTCAAAAACAGGTCATCACACAAACCATGGATTAGAATTGCTGAGAACCATCCATCGCCCATGCATATTGATCTCGTCTTACCTGGCATCACGCGGCGCATTTCTTTAAAGGTCTCCTGGGACATGTTGATGTACATGTCTTCCAGATTAGTTTGCAGGTTGTCCTCTGCGTCCTTGATCACTCGAAGCAGAGCATCGCCCAGGCCAGTCGGCGAGCTGAAGCTCACTTCTTCTTCGACGCTTTTCTCGTTCTGGAGTTGCAAGTTGCCGTTTTCGAAATAGTGCACGTGGAGCGCGATCTTGCCCTTCACTTGCAAAGGGTTCGAAGTCAAATCCACCTCCCAACGCGATTGCCAACGTCCACTCCTACATATTAGTAAACAAAAAAACCATAATCACTCAAGCATGTCAGAAATCTATCACACCATGCATCTTGACGCATCCGGGTACGAGACTTTGACTGAGTTATCGTACCAGAAGTTGCGCAAGTTGATGCGCTTGGTGCATAAGTTGACGATCAGGTGCGTGTCCTTCACGTACACACCGGCGGTTCCCCTGCAGCAAGCAGCAAATACACATAGGTTAGCGATACCACTCCATTCAGTCTTCTTCATATAAGAACATGATCCAAGTGCAAATGACGTACTGGTGCATGTACTCGAACTGCAAGTAGGATTGCAATGCCTTCTGCACAATCAGTCTACGAATGAAGAGGAGAAACGCGAGTCAGACACTATATCACACAATAGTGGATACGAGTTGGGAAAAGCACACTACAGGTACGCACCGCTCGCTCTCAAAAGAAGTCGTGAATGACGATGGCAAGTCGGAGACATCTTCAGCAATCAGTTGCTGTTACACAGTAGCGCATTGAAAAAGTACAGCAGATCAAACGGTGTTTCTTTTTGTCAGTAACAATATCCTCCATATATATCAACCAACAAACATAAGAAGGTTTATCATCACGCACAGCCCTGCATGTACACACCTGCTTGACGTGGTCAAAGCCAAACACGCGCTTGCCGATCGGGTCCACGTAGTGGGTCGAGTCCACTTCGCCTTCCTCGCAGATTAGAATCTACACAACAGATACAAACACGCACACGAGCATGAGCAACCACGTACGCAAGTACAGGCTATCACAGTCTCCATACTGTGCGACACAATTTAGACAGCGTTATGCAACCCCAGTGGCATAACGGTACCTGGTAATCCGCATCCGGCACTTCAACCGGGAGTACGTTCTTGAGATTGTACGCGTGGAGCGCACCGCGGAGCGCGGCGTCCGTGAGCACGCGCGCGGGTACGAGCTTGGCGACGTCGCGCAGCACGTCGTGGATCTGTCCGGGCGGGGTCGAGAGCAGAAAGTGCTGCGCGATGCGCAGCTTCTCGTCGTCCGGTGCGTCTTCGTAGCCCCACTCGTCCGCCATCTTGGTCTCTTCTTTGGGAATGAAGGATCGATCGATCGATCACCTTGAAAGTGGGAGAACGGAGAAAGGGACCTCTGGAACTAGATGTTACATCTGTTAAGAGAGGTAGATGGCTGAGTTATAGTTTACAAAGCAGGTGAGTAATCTAAACCTGTGATATAACATACATTGGATAGTTACTGAGTGACATATTATAAGAGGTTTTAGCCCCAGAATCTATTTGTACAGGAAATGCGGTGCTCCTTCTTGAGGGAAAGGAAACTCCGCACTGTGACAGCAATCAACAATCAACACCAAGTGCGAAGCATGGAGATCCCGAGCGTGCGCGTGCTGGTCGTGGGCGACTCGGGCGTCGGCAAGACGACGCTACTGCATGCCATCTGCAAAGATCCGAACACCGCACAGGTGCACCGGTGGACCACAGGCTGTGACGTGCATGTGCTGGTACGTTCGACAAAAGGGCAGCCTTTTTAGATTTGTGGACCCATTTCATGATGCAATCGATTTCTAATTTGCTCTACTCGTGTGTGTTTCTGTGTGTGCATGTGCTTTTACGATATCCTCCAGTATCACCGGTACAGAGAAGGTTACGGCGCAGAGAAAGAGGTGTACGTGGAGTTCATTGACGTCGGCGGCCACCCAAAGTACGAGATTAGCCGCTCCATGTTCTACCACGACGTGCAAGGTGCGTTTGGAGCTGCCGTTGACACAGGTGACTACGCTGAATGGGTAATATGATGATAGATGCTGACTCGCTTTGTGTTTATGTTTTTCGCTACCGATTGGTTGTCTATCCTATCAGGCGTGATATTTATGCACGATCTCAGTAATGCACGGTCGTATGATCACCTCAAGGCGTGGAGCAGGTAGGAACCGCAGGCACTGGCGCGTCCACAGGATCGATCAAAATATGGCGAGAAGTACTAACTCCACAGGCTAAAACTATCGAATCTGTGCACAGCGAGCTCGCGCTCTACCAGCGCACAAAAGGCTGCGTGGTGCCATCGTCGGCGCGTCCCGGAGAATACCCCACGGTATGTGAGTTTCTGATAACTTGTGTCAGATGCAACAGCTCGTGAGGAAAATGAATCATTTTGGGGTTCCTCTGTCTGCAATTCCAGCTGAATGCACTGCCAAAGCTGATAATCGGGAACAAGCGCGATACGATCAAGGCACATGCAAAGCGATCGAGCGTTCTTCCGGAGCTGAGGAATATCGAGTCGATGGAATCGGTGCGCTCTTCGCATCGCGGTGACTAGCCACTTTGTGCTGCTTCATACTATTTCTCACATGTCAATGTTTTGTCTACGCAGAGTGCTGAGCCATACGCACTAGACCCGACAGTCTTCCACGGCTTTTTAGATCGCGTCGTGGCATTCGCCAACAGCAACAACACAGGCTATGGCGACTCATCCACAGACTACAACAGCAGCAGCAGCGGCAGCAATGGCGGGTTCATGAGTCCGTTCTCCGAGGGGCTTCGTCAAATGAAGAGCAAACCTGGTGGAGTTGGTGGCGGCAGTAGTGCGTTTGGTCCTGGCTCGGGAAATGGCACGTCTCTGTCTGCTTCACTTGCACCATTGTCAGGTAGCGGAGGCTCTGCGCGCGGCTGGTGGAAATGAAGTGCTCAGCGGAGAAGGCAGTATATGTATCAGGAAGACGAGAACCAACTGCTAACGGAGATCGAAAGACTTTTGTTTATTATAACGCCGTTGATAAAAAAAAAAATGCACACATACTTGAGGTGCTTGCTTGCTGATCACACACACGTATCTTCTCGTTCCGTTTAAAACTCCACCGAACCGCGGCTCGTCGACGACCCGTCCGACTTGAGGCGGTCGCGCGCGGCCGAGCTTCCCGAGTTTTTATAGTTGGATGAACTCTCGGCGTCCGAGAACTGGCCCGTGGAGAGCGGCCTGGAGACAGCAGCGGACGACGCGGCGCTGCCAACACTGTCGTCCATGCTGCGTGCAGTCTTGAACGCCGCCTGGTCGTATGTAACAGTCTGCTTTGCCGCCGACTTGCCCGACGAGCTCGTCGAGGACGCCGACGATGGGGACTGCTCCGAGAGCACCGTACCCGCGAGCACCAGCGACCGTCGTCCCGCGCCGATCGGAGGCGGCTCCAGGTCCTGCGGGTCCACGCTGATGCGCGTGTGGTTCTCGTGGACACTTCCTTCCCGCAGCGCGTCAATGCGGTCGCGCAGCGTCATCTTGGATACGCCCGACGCATTCAGCGACGGATCTCTTCCCGTTGGAGATGTCACCGCGACGAACGGCATGTCATGCTCGTGCAGGCTTCGGTTCGCTTCGTCCGAGTAGTTGCTGCTGAACGAGATATCGTCAGCAACGTACGGTGCGGCCGTGGTCGCTGGGCTGTGCCATGGCTTCGGCTTGGCGTACGTCTTTCGCTGGTAGTCCTGCGGCGTCGGCTTCACGTACAGCTTCTGATACTCCTGCGGCTCGTGGTCATACACCTTTTGCTGCGGAGCTGGAGGAGGTGGCTGCCCGTATTGAGGTGGTGCCACATTCTGCTGCTGCTGTTGTTGCTGGTAGTAAGCCTGGTTCTGCTGTTTCTTTGGGACGGCGGCGTACTGTTGCTGCTGCGCTTGACCATACTGCTGCTGTTGCTGTCCATACTGGTGTTGTTGTCCATACTGCTGCTGACCATACTGCTGTTGCTGTTGAGCGTACTGATGTGGGGGCATCGGTGGAGGCGCCGCGTACCCGGCGTTCGCCATCACCTGCGGTCCGTAGTTCTTCTTCGGTCCGCCTGCGGGCACAAACTGCGCCGGAGCGGGGGCTCCGGCCGCCGCACCTCCTTGCTGCTGCGAGTACTTGTAGTTCTGCTCCTGTGCAGGAGCCGGGTAGCGTGCCTGCTGGGCCTGCGCGTAGCGCACTTGGGCTTCCTCGCGCTGCTGCTCCTCGCGTTGGCGCGCCTGCACGGCCGCGAGCGCTTCCTGGCGGCCCTTGCGCTTGGCGCGCTGCACGCACACGCAGCAGCAGAGCAGTGTGAGGCAGAAGAAGAGCGCGAGGCCGCCGATACCCGTCCACCAGATCCAGTCGTCCCAGCCGAGCGCCCCCTTGAACACGTCCTGCCCACTCATGGCTCACTCCCTCGCTCGCCTCGTGAAGCTGCTTGGGCTGGAGAAACTGCGGTAATGGGGCGGCCGATGCTGGACCGCCATGGCAGCAGCAAGCACACGTGCTTCTATTCTATCGGCTTGGTGCTTTGCATTCATTTGGTGCATAGACTGCCGAGCCTTTTCCCTTCCCCTCCCCTTTACCCGCTTCCATACTTTGCTCCATACAAAAGCCGGATTGTCGCTCATCCCCCGCAGTTGTGCTGATTGTTCATCGAGCTGGTCAACAAAGAGGTAAAAGATGGTTTGGCTGAGTGTAAATCAACGCAAACTCACTGTGAGAACTTATGTTTTCTTGTCGCAGATGGTGCATGTGGGTGTGAGCTTTTACAAATAAACTATAAAAGTAAATAGAAGGTGTCTCATATTGTATTCGCAAAATTATAAATTGGAGGAAGCGTGAGCATAACTTTGAGGAATGTCCTGCGACTGAATGGATTTTTGCTACGCCTTCCTCTCCCTCCAAAAACCTCACCTTTGCCCGCCTCACAACAACTGCGCTTTTTCACCTTTGATAACGGCAAGCAATTATGCAAAGACTGCAAATATATTCTAAAAGATCACAGAGTTCGATTGCATGAATTGAATTGCCTGACACTTACATCACTGAATGTAAAAAGGTGTAGCACAAACGATACATTAATAATAACAAACGCAACCGTCGACTGACTCTTTCGGTTGTGAGCATGCATGAATGTATCCATGCATGACAGCGTGCAACGCGCCACTCATTTGCTGCTGCTGTTCATTTGATCGTGTCTGTTGATCTGATTTACACAAAGCGAAAAGGCGCTCCGATGATAGCTACATGCTCTAACTGCGTCAGTTCATCGGGGAAGCCATGCGGCGACTTGTAGTGTTCGAATGGACTTGCATTGCCTGGTTTTCTTTTCGCCGAGAACCAGCGATTGAGAACGAGCATCTTCTTGCGCCCAAGACATCGACATGCGATTGGCCTTCTGATCAACCCTGTCTACAACCTTGTCGAGAGGCGAATCGACTGAAAGTCACATCCATCTGCCGCGTAGCCACACGCGTGTCCATTCACTCACCGTGCTAACAAGTGGAGTTCGCAAGTGGCATGTCGGCAGACTCGTGTGACGAGGGGGCGAGAGGGGAGGGATTCGCAACGCAGATGAACGCATCATGTGTTCATCTTGGACGTCGTCAACCTGCACGGATGCTGACGCGAGGTCGAGTGATGGCGAAGGCG
>JALBYZ010000671.1:0-18874 GCA_038050575.1 Globisporangium mamillatum
CTGGTGACGTGGTCGTACGTCGTTGGTTTTCTGCCTGTCGGCGTCATCGTGCTACTGCTCCACGATCTTTCGGACATTCCGCTGGACATGCTCAAGATGGCGAACTACCTGAAAATGGAGGGCCCTCGTGGACTTTTCGTGAGCGAATTGCTGTTCGTTGTAGTGATGTCCAGCTGGATCTATTTCCGCATCTACCTGTACCCAACGAAGCTGCTCTACACGACGTTTGTGCAGAACCGCGAGGCGTCGATGTCGCCTGAGGATGCGCATGACTTCACGATTCTGTTCCCGAACCCAGGTCCGCCGTCGTGGCTGCTGTTCAACGTGCTGCTCGGTACGCTCTACCTTTTGCACATCTGGTGGGGTTTCCTGATCGTGCGCTTGCTCATCGGTGCGCTCAAGAAGGGAACACACGAGACGGGCAAGGACGAGTACGAAGGCACGTCGTCCGACTCGGAGTCGGAAAACTCGAAAGAAGATTAAAAGTTGGTTGGCGAGTCAAGTCTGGGTTTCCTGAAGCACACTCCATTCTAACCGAAGAGCTACGTGCGGCACTCGTCTTCTGAACCAGTTGGGGAGCTTGTTCGCTTTGCGTCATAGAGCAAACTGGGGTGGAGGTGGACAGAAGAAATAGGACAAGAAGAAGTAGCCACACACACACATAAAGAAAAGAAATACCAACCCTGCATTTTCCATTTCCATCCTCATATAGAAACCATTTTTTGCTCACGTGAAACTCATGGAGTAGAATTCATAACCATGGGTTACGTTTCGTTACGCAACGTACCCTTCGCCGAAAAAGTGTTACCCATTTTTGTAAATGTACGCAGCCTTGAATTTACCTTTTTATTAAGAGAACGTACAGATTTCGTGCGTCCAAATGCCTGACAAACCAGACAACACGGAGAGCGAAAAAGGCCAAGCAATTCTCAAAATTTGGCGCCAAGGGATTTGGCCAGCTCACGGCAGATAAGCACCAACAAGAAGTTGAGGCCGACTTCATCGACGCAGAGCAGCGGACTCTCAAGCATATCTACACACACGAGCATATTCCAGACGCGATGGCACCACTCAGTCAGATGAAGCTCGCGGCGGCGATTCTGGACATCGTCCCACAGATGGACGCAGAGGTGGTGACGATCCGCATCATCATGCAGAAGCTCGCCACGCGCTTCGGCGTCGACTTTGAGACCATTCGCAAGCGGAAAGCTGAGATCAAGGCGCTCGTGACGACCAACTATGGCTTTGAGCAGCACCAGGAGACAGAAGAAGAGCAGCACAACAGCGACAATGACAGCAATGCTGAGAAGGAGAATGTCGAGAATGCCAGGAAACGTGGTCGGGTCCAAGAAAGCCCAGTGAAGAGGAAACCAGCGCGGAAAACCAATGCAATCTTGGATGAGAGCAATGAAGAAGACGCAAGCGAGCAGGAAGATGAAGAGGAGGAGGAGGCTGATGGTGGTGACGACAGCAAATCGCAAGCCTCGGACTCGGAAAGCGACGTTCCGAAGAGGAAAAGAGCGAGCGTACGTACTGACTGGTTATTGCAGCGCTCGATGCATTTCTTCTTGTGTGCATGGAACTCATGTTATGTGCGCTTTCGTTGTATTCCAGAGCAAATCGACCCCAGCGAAGCGGAAAGCACCAGCGTCAAAGCGCGAGAAGGCAAGCAAGAAGAAGTCCACCCCGCCAGCAAAGAAGCCCCGCCAGACAGCCAGCACGGACTCTCCCGGCATCGCTGCGCTGAAAGAGATGGCTCGTGCTGCCCGGCTACTCTCGTAAGTGAATGCGATGCCCATCATCGCATTTGTGTGTCCTCATGCTTTTTGTTTGACGCGTGTTTTTGTTTTCAATGCGCATTTGGTAAATCCAGACCACGAGTGTACGTGTCCTTGAAGAAGCTTGACTCGACGAAAGTGCAAGAGGAGTTCATTCGCGACATGCTGCACAACAATGGCATCAAGTTCAGTGGCAGATACCCGCACAAGCGAGAGATCGACGACGTGCGTAGAAAGAAGGATCTCGAGAAAGACCTGGAAGGCATCGACACGAGCCTGATTATCGAGGAGGACACCAGCAGCCGGTCGCGCCGCAGCTCCCGAAGTGCCGTCTCGTACGCCGACCAGCTGCGCAACCGCGCGCTTTCTGACGAAGAGGAAGACGAAGAAGAGGAAGAAAAGGAAGAAGAGAAGGAAGGAGACGAAGACGATTCATCAAAAGCGAAGAAACCTGCACCGAAGTGCAAGAAGGTGGAGGAGAGCGAGGAAGAATCAGAAGACGACGACGATGCGTTTGAAGCCAACGACTCAGACTCTTCCGAAGCCGAGTTCTAATGCGTTCTTAGTGTACAGCACTCGAGTAGGGAATCGTGTTATATCATTAACGTTATGCGTTCACTCCTCAGGCATCCATTCAGGCGTTCAGGCGCTCACAATTATAGATGATGCTGTTCACACACATGCGGGAGCTTTTCGTCACCTCCCTATTTCACAAGACAGCTACACCGTACTTATTTACATTTCCCCAGTGCGCACTCACTCGTATATCAACACGCCGTATCCGGCTCCATACACTTGCACAGTTTTGTATCCAGTTTGAATTAGATTCGAACATGAAAAAGACATTTTGCCGGATAATTCCGTATAATCATCCGCATTCTCTTTTCGTCCAGACAAATGTAGCTCTACGTGGCTCCAAATATCCGGCGCGTACAGTCTGAATGCAACACAAGGTTTTTGCAGATTTAAAGCAAAACAAAGCAAAATCAAGGTTTTAGTAAGGTTTTATATTAAAAACAAGGTTATATAAAGCAAAAACCAGGACAGTACTCAACGGACTAGAAATCCATGGCTTGAAAATAACTATTTAGAACCCATGATTTGTAACAGCTACTTAGGGCGCGCAACCCGGTTGCTAGGTAAATCGGTACCGACATAGAGCAGAATACTGCGATCCGATTGGCCAGAAGAGCTCCATCACTTGCAAGGTTTAACAATTCAAAGAGGATATTCGCTTTCGGAGGAGCACTACACATGGTTTCACTATGTGGACACGGTGGGAAAATGTGCTCACAATACAAAGTTTAGGAAAGGTTTACACTCAGCCTTTGTATGCCGTGGGCGCCAGAGTGATGGTCTTTGTGAGCAGTCTGTGTAGATTTATACTGTCGACAACGCATAGCCTGTCTTTTCGAATACGTCTGAACTGTATACCGTGACGTACCGCGGACAAAAACATAGAGGAGCTCTTTTATATTGTGACGCTGGTAGTATAGAAAGAGAGAGGTCTTCAGAAACTGAAAACATTTTCCGCCAACCAAACAACGAGGCGATTGGTGGTGGGGAGCGTTGAAAAGCGTGAGCGAGCAGCGCGTTTGTTGCGGCGCGCGTGGGCGGCTTATCTCCAGTTTCTAGAACCCAAACGTGAAGCAAGAATCATGCCGTCCTACAGCCAGGAACCTGAAGATGCGCAGCGCGCGGCCAAGGCCCGTGGCTCCCACTTGCGCGTGCACTTCAAGCACTGCCGCGAAGTCTCCCACGCGATCAAGGGCTTGCCGCTGAACAAGGCCAAGATCTTCCTCCAGGATGTCTTGGAGTACAAGCAGGCGGTGCCGTTCACCAAGTTCACTGGCGGCTGCGGTCGTCACGCGCAGGGCAAGCTCCGCAACGCGCCTGGTGACAAGTGCAAGTGGCCACAGAAGGCCACCAAGATCATCCTCGACTTGGTGAAGAACGCCGAGGCCAACGCTGAGGTCAAGGGACTGGACACCGACAAGCTGTACATCTCGCACGCCCAGGCGAACGCCGCGATCAAGCAGCGCCGTCGCACTTACCGTGCTCACGGTCGCATTGGACCATACATGGCCAACCCTGCCCACATCGAGCTGATCCTGACCGAGAAGCGCGAGAACGTGGCGAAGAGCGACGACAAGAAGGAAGTCAAGGTCACCCGCAAGCGTCAGGCGCAGCTCCGTTTGAAGTCGGGCGGCGGCGTGCCAGCCAACTAAGTGTTCTGCAGCAGCCTCCAATCGATCGGATCGACGGACCGACCAGTTGATCGACCACCGACTGTAGAAGCGAGGGGAAATGGAAAGTTCGGTAAACTTTTTAATACAGCCTTGCAGTGAAATGGGTTCACCTGACGACGCGTGTTGCCAAGAAGCTCTTGCAGGGAGAACAGAGAGAGAGAGAGAGAGAGAGAGGAGGGGGAGGAAGAGGGCGGTTATTATCGTTTGCATTGTGCGGGTTTATTGCTTGGCGTTTGCTTATATTGTTCCTAGACAGCAGGTGGCGCATTCAAGAACAAGAGGCGATTGCAGTCTCAAGGCACGGAGATGGCGATTTCACACTGATGCGTTTCCAGTGTCTCAGGTCCACCGTCTTCGTCCCCAGACTCCTGCTTGGCGCAAGCACCGACTATTGCTGTGGAAGTCCCAGACCTGCGTGTGAGGCGGCGATCGAGCTCGGACGCCAGGACGACGTCGCTGACAATCGCGCGGCTTCCTGTGGCGCGGACGACTGAGCGGAGCAGGTCCACCCAGAGCTGGAGCCTAAGCAGTGACGGGAAGTGCACGATCCAGACCTGGAGCATGCGCGGGTCCTGGATCGTCATCCACCATTGATGTCCGCCATCCGCGCCGACCTCTTCGACCGACGTGACGAGGCTGATGTCGTGCAGTTGCATCACGCGCTTGTAGTTCGCGTAGTGAAGCACGTGGCGTACTTGGTCCAGCTCCAGGAGCTGCCTCTGCTTCTTCATCTCGGGGAAGAAAAAGCCCACGGGCTCTTCAATGAAAATCCACTCGGAGCCTGTCGTTGTTGTGATCTGCTGCTGCTGTTGTTGTTGTTGCTGGTGCTCGTCTTGTTGCTCCTCCTGGTTGTTGTCTCCTCGTTCAGCATCATCACTGTCATCATGAGTTAGTTGTTGTTGCTGTTGTTTCTGTGGGTAAGTCCATCGTTTGAACAGCGAATCCATTTTTCTCTTGTACTGCTTGCTCAACTCCTATTGACGTTAGCTGGCTGAGTGTACCCTGAGAGGAGCTCTTTGCTTTGTGGCAATGACAATCTCTTGCATGTGGCGCTCGGTGGGCTATCTATCGATCCTTTACCTTCGCGACTTGCATCGTAGTGGTTGACCGCAGCAAAGTAGGTATTCATAGCCAAGAAGAGTGGGCATGTGCGCCTGCCCACGAGCTCCATATCACATTCAGCATCTCCACAGGATTATCACCATTAGCAACAGCTATAGCCCCAGTGCATCTGATAAGAAATCAAGATCCGCCTTGTGTGCCTGACCAGCCAAATCTACAGCGAAAAAATAGGACTTTTGGTGTGTGTGGCTTTTGGTGTTCAATGCTGCGATGGTGCCTTGTATTCGCTATTGATCCTACCAGCAAGATTAGACTCCGAAGCAAAGCTGCGAGGCAGGATAGGCTGATAGGCTCATGAGAGATAAGACACCTCTGAAGAAGCGCAGCATCCAGAAGAGGACTGGAAATAGTTCCCCAAGCGTTACATGTTCGTTCAAGTGGATGTTGAATTTTGACACACATGCGCATCCCCCATTTTTGTCACATTCAGGATGTGAATGGTACACTGCACCAATCTAGAAATGTACCACTTTAAATGGTACTGCTATTTTTGGCGCTATTTTGCCACCCTCTTTTTGGCGGGAGCAACTTTTTTGGCGCCATCACTGTGACAAACTCTTCCTTCACTCATAGCTCTTGGTTGCTGTTCTGCCTCTGCTCTCCACCTGTTGCTGTTGCTGCAGTACTTCCAAATCGATAGCCAAGCAGAGAGAAGCTCGAGCGCGCTACCGCTACTAGCATGAAGCAGAAGCAGCAGAAGTCGCTGCTGAGCTTCTTCAGCCCGCCCGCGAGCGGCGCGATGAAGAAAGCGACGCCCATGACCGCGGGCAGCACTGCAAGCGCCAGCAACAACAGCGCCGCGAAGGCGAAGAGCTCCGCGACGAAGACCAAGACGCCGAGCTCCAGTACCACCAGCTCGTCCAAGAAGCGTCCTGCGCCAAGCAAGGGTGATGATGACGATGACGACGCAGCGAAAGCGCGCAAGCGCATCGATTTCTCGCCCAAGCTGAAGAAGAAAGAGCATGACGCGGCTGAACCAGCGGTGGCGTCTTCCTTCTCGAACGACGCGAAGAGTCCGACTGCGACGCGCAAGGCGTATGAAGACTTTCTGGGCACGAGCTCGGAAGAAGAAGACGAAGATGATGCCATGAATGGAAAGAAGAAAAAGACGGCGAACAAAGAGAAGAACTCCAGCGATTCAGTGACGCTGAAAACCAAGGATCAGCCGGAGAAGAAGACCCGCCAACGACCCATCAAGATGATTGTTGAAGACGACGACAGCGACTCGGATGACCAAGAGACGAACAAGCCTACCACACAACAGAGTCGCTCGCGACGACGAGTTACGCGCAACGTCGTAAGCAGTGACGACGAGTGGGACCCGAGCAGCAAGAGTGGCGACGGCGCGAACGATGACGAGTCTGAGTTCAGTGGCGCAGAGAGCGAAGGCACGGATGACGACGATGAAGAAGACGAAGAGGAGGAGGAAGATGAACTGGTGCACAAGCGATGGAAAGGGGCGGCGACTCCAGCAAAGAAGGCAGCGACTCCTGCCAAGAAGAGCGGCTCGGCGTCGTTTCTCTCACCACCACCGTCTTCCTCTAAGAAGAGCGTTTCGACTCCGTCCTCCTCAGCGAAGAAATCCCCCGCGGATGCTGGTGCTCCAAGTGAGCCGTCGGGTGCCGCGTCCGGTGCTGGGTGCCACATCCACGACTCGCTCCCGTTTCTCCACGAGAAGCGCCGTGACATCAACGGCAACAAGCCCGACTCACCCGAGTTTGATTCGCGTACGCTGCTGGTGCCGCCAGAGTTTCTCAAGAAAGAGACACCGGCGATGGTGCAGTGGTGGGAAGTCAAGTCGCGCAACATGGACACGGTGCTGTTCTTCAAAGTGGGCAAGTTCTACGAGCTCTTCCACATGGACGCCGACGTGGGCTTCAAGGAGCTCAACCTGATCTACATGAAGGGCGACAAGGCGCACTCGGGCTTCCCGGAGATCGCGTACTCCAAGATGTCGTCGCAGCTTGTTGAGAAAGGCTACCGTGTTGCGCGCGTGGAGCAAACCGAGACGCCAGACATGATGAAAGAGCGAAACGTGGGCTCGAAAGTCAAGTCCAAGGTCGTGCGCCGAGAGATTTGTTCGCTGCTGTCCGTGGGCACCAACACCAGCAGTTTCCTGGACGCGCCAATCTCGTCCCAAGAGCAGGTTTCGCGCAAGCTCATCGCGCTGAAGGAGCAAGTGGACGCTTCGTCGTCTACTATGAAATCGATCCGGTTCGGCATCTGCATGATCGACTCTGCCACCGGTGCGTTCCACCTCGCCGAATTTGACGACACGGAGCAACGCGACCGCCTGAAGACGTTGTTTGCGCAGTTTCACGTTGTGGAGATTGTGAGCGAGCGCTTGGGGCTCTCAGACGACACGAAGATGGTTCTCAAGCACGCCGCACCGTCTGCGATCCGAAGCGAACTGCGCGTGAGCAAAGAGTTCTGGGACGCGTCGAAAACTGTGGACGAGATTGAGCGCGCCGGGTACTTCAAGGAGCACGGGTGGCCAGAGGAGGTGCTTGAGTTCCTCGAAATGGACAAGACCGTCAAGGCGGACGGACAACTCGCGATCAGCGCGCTCGGCGGCTGCATCTGGCACTTGCGACGCAGTATTATCGACCAGGAACTGCTCTCACTCTGCAACTTCAGTCGTTACAAGCCCTCGGATGAAGAAGCGCGCGAGTTGCTTGTGTCTGTTGGTGGTAATGAAGATGTGGCTGCTGCTGCTGCGGTCGTGAATGCGAAGGCGGAGCTCAAGCAACACTATGTGGTTCTGGACTCTCAGACGCTGCAGAACCTTGAGATCCTGACCAACAGCTACAATGGAAGCCGCACAGGCTCGCTGATCCACATCATGGACAAGACCATGACAAGCTTCGGCAAGCGGCTTTTCCAGGACTGGGTCGTCAAGCCGCTCTGCAAGGTCTCGGAGATTAACGAGCGTCTGGATGCAGTCGAAGAGCTCGGACAGCAGGAGGAGCTCATGAGCGAAGTGCGCGAGCATCTGCGTAAACTGCCTGACCTGGAGCGTCTTCTCTCGCGAATTCACGCGCTCGGATCGTCGTACCGCTCAAAAGAGCACCCGGACAGCCGCGCGATCATGTACGAGTCCAACACGTACAACATCCGCAAGATCCGCGATTTCCTGGCGGTGCTCAACGGCTTTGACGTCGCGATGGAGCTCATGCGCGGCTACGGCCCTCGTTTTGCGCAGTTCAGTTCGCCGATCCTGCAGATGATCCTGAAAAGCCGCCAGACTGGTAGCGACGCACAAGAAGAGGGAGAAGCATGTGGTGACTCCAGCTCGCGTCGCCTCGGACACTTCCCAGACTTGCGCGAGAAGCTTGAGTTCTTCAAACATAGCTTTGATCAGACCGTGGCTCAGAAGACTGGTGTTATTGTGCCGCCTGAGGGCTTTGACTCTGAGTTTGATGACGCGTGTGCCGACATTGCGCGCGTGGAAGAAGAGCTGCAGGAGTACCTGCAGGAACAGCGCACGAGCCTCAAGTGCAAACAGATCGTGTACTGGGGCACAAAGAAAGAAGACCGATTCCAACTCGAAATCCCCGAGAGCGTCGTGAACTCCAAGCAGCCAAAGGAGTACGAGCTCAAGTCGCGCAAGAAAGGCTACAAACGATTCCACACGCCCACGATTCGTGATTTGCTTGCACAGCTCGCGTCAGCAGAGGTGCGCAAGGACGAAGCGCTGAAGGACCAGATGCGCAAGGTGTTCCACAAGTTTGACGAAGATTATAAGTACTGGATGAAGGCCGTGCAGTGCCTCGCGGTGCTCGACTGTCTGCTCAGTCTAGCGCTCGTGAGCAGCCAGAGCGACGGGTACTCACGACCAGAGATCGTCTCAGCTGCCGCGGCCAACAACGGCGTGCCGTTCATCGACATTGAAGAGGGCGTGCACCCGTGCGTGGCGCAGACGTTCGACGGCGACTTCATCCCGAACGACGCGCAGCTTGGTGTTGGTGGCAATGGGCAAATGATCCTGCTCAGTGGTCCAAACATGGGTGGCAAGTCTACGCTGCTGCGCCAGACCTGTGTGCTCGCGCTGATGGCGCAGATCGGGTGCTTCGTGCCGGCGCAGAAGTGCCGGATGAGCCCCGTGGACCGCATTTTCACGCGCATCGGCGCCTCGGACCGCATCCTCGCGGGTCAGAGTACGCTCTACGTCGAGCTTTCAGAGACCGCGACGATCCTGAACCACGCGACGAACCACTCGCTGGTGATCCTGGACGAGTTGGGACGCGGAACGTCGACTTTTGACGGCACGGCGATTGCGTACTCGGTCGTGGAGCACTTGCTGCAGAAGATCCAGTGCCGCTCGATGTTTGCGACGCACTACCACTCGCTGGTTGAGGAGTACGTTGACAGCGACCAGGTGTCGCTAGGCCATATGGGCTGCATCGTGGACCCGGATAACGACCGCAAGGTCACGTTCCTCTACAAACTCGAGGAGGGCATGTGTCCAAAGAGCTATGGTCTCAACGTCGCGATGCTCGCCAAGCTCCCCGACGAAGTGATCGAGTCGGCCGCGCGCAAGTCGGAGCAGTTTGAGAAGTCGCTGCAGCAGAAGTCGGAGCACGAAGCTGAAGCCTCAAAGCTCGTGCTCAAGGTGCAGCAGCTGCTTCAGCAGAGCAGCGTCGATATGGAGGAGCTCCGTGCGATCTGGCAGCAGCTGCAACAGCCAGAGCAGTGTGCATCTTCGTCATAGATTTTCCCTCCAGGTAACTGCATAGATGCTGCGTCTGTGGCAGGGCGGGCGGTTAATCTACAATGATGTTTTTTTGCAAGTCAGTTCATCATGCTCCAGTAATGCGATGAAGTCCAGCCAGCAGTCAGAGAATCAAGAGCTTGGAGAAAAAATAAGGAGGAAGGAATAGGGAAGGACTCATATTAACCACGTTGTGTTACAATTCAACAGGTGGAAGAGAGGAGGGAAACGATTAGGCATGCAGATGAAGACAGTGTCCTGTGTCAGGTGGCCGGCGAGAGCGCTCAGACACGGTACTTACGCGCCCTCGACTTCCTGAACACTTGCAGATGACAGGAGCTTGTTCACGATGCGCTTGGCGCCGATAGCGAGCATCGCGACGACCGTGACGACGCCTACCGCAGCGGCACCAGCGATCACGTACTCGAATGGAGTCAACTCGGCGGTCTCCGTCGTGCTGCTGGCGATGTCGCTGGCACTATCTGTCACTGCCGCCATCGCCATCTTGACCACCGCCTGCATCACCGGCGTACTCCTGATGGAGCTGCACGCTAGGTAGTCCTTGTAGTCACCGATGGTGATCGTGCGGGTCTTGCAGAAGCGGCAGCAGGTCGAGATGCAGCCGATGCCACCGCTCGCGCAGCGCTTGTCGTAGGCGATGTCGAGTCCGCTCGCGGTGTTACCTGAGGACGCTACTGGACACAGTAGGGCCGCGCAGCTCTCCAAGTGCTTGGACTTGTCTGTGAGCTTCGTGTAGCAGAAGCGGCGCCTAAGGTTTGGAATACAGCCGGTGATGCTCTTCGTGAGGCAGCGGGTGTCGCTGACAACGCTGATGCTGTTCAAGAGGTTTCTGGCAGATGCGACTGGGCAGCCTTCGCTCACACTCAGAACCCCTCCTGTCGCAGTTTCGGCAGGTGTCGGAGCTGAGGTCGTCGGAGCTGGAGTCGTTGGAGCAAGTGTGGGGCAGTCGTAAAATTCTTGGACTGGGTCGTCACACGCGTCTTGCAGTAGCGGCACGTGTCTTGGAAGAAACAGCCAACGCCGTCACTGGTCTTGCAGGTCGCGTCCAGATACGCTGAGATGCCGACACCTTGGTCACCACTCGACATTGTCTGCGCACAGGCAGCTGATGAAGTAGGCACCGATGTCGCTGATGGTGTCGTCACTACCGCTGGCGTCGTCACTATCGCTGGCGTCGTCACTATCGCTGGTGTCGTCATGGCAGCCGGCGTAGTAACCACCGTGCCATTATAGTTGAGCAAGTGCTTGGACTGGTCGGTGAGGTGAGTAGCGACACGTGTCCTGGAAGCAGCCGACGCCTCCGATCGTCTTACACGTTGCGTCCTCGTACATGGAGATGCCAACGCCCCGGTCGCCTGGAGCGACTGCCTGCGCACAAGTACCAGTTACCACCACTCCGGTCACAGGCGCTGGAGTAGCCGCCGCCGGTGCTGTGGCCGTGCCCAACACTTCGCCACAGCTCAGGTACGACGCGAACTTGTCCGTGAGCGACGTGCGGCAGAAGCGGCACACGTCGGCAAAGCAGCTGGGACCGCCGTTCGCACAGTTTGCGTCCGTGATGATGTTGAGGCCGAAAGCCTTGTTGCCCGGCGAGATCGTGTAGTCGCACGTGTCAACACTCAGCTGGCTGGCGATGGGCATTTCAGTGGTTGGCGCAGGTGTCGGTGTCGCTGTGGTCGGAGCCGGAGTCGGGCAACTCGTAAAGTGCTGGGACTGCGGCGTGCTTGGCGTCTTGCAGTACAGGCACGTGCCTTGGAAGCACCCGGTGCCGGGCGTCGAGCCCGCGCAGCTCAAGTCCGTGAACGAGCTGATGCCCACCGCGGCATCACCTGGTGAGACGGCACAGTTGCCCGTGGCTGCGACTGGTGCAGCTACTGCCGCCGGAGCAGGTGCCGTCGCGACACCAAAGTTCGTGCAGCTGAGGAACGCCGACGACTTGGTCAAGTCCCATTTCTTGCAGACACGACACTTGTCCTAGAAGCAGCTGATGCCGCCAGTGACGCACATAGCGTCCGTCGCGATATTGATTCCGAAATCTGCATTGCCCTGCGCAACCGTGGAGCACGCGCCGCTCGCGACAGAGATCATTGAGAGCGTGTCAGACGTGCCGAGAAGCGCGAAGTCGGCGCAGCTGAGCCAGTGCGAGGACTGCGGGGTGTCCCGGGTCTTGCAGTAGTGGCAGGTGTCCCGGAAGCAGTCGATGCCGCCCGAGGACAGTCACGACTTCCAGCTGGAACCCTACCGCTTGCTTCGGGGTCGGCGATAGCGATGGTGCTGAAGCTGAACCTGGGGTCTTTGCCGTTGGTGCTGGTCCTGATGTCGGAGCGGGGCAAGGCAAGTACGCGGGCGAACGGTCGGTTGGGAATGCCAGACAGAAGCGGCAGTTTACGCTGTAGCAGCCATAGGCGCCAGTTTTGCAGGTCGGATCCTCGGTGATGCTGACCCCGAGCGCGAGCACGAGGTTCGTTGCCGCCTCGCATTTCTTGGATTGCGACGAGAACAGCGAGGAACCGACCAGGACATTGTTAATGGTGGCGGCATTGACGACGACAGAGGAACGCAATGTGAGCGCGTTGGCCGCGCAGAGAGCGAGAAGTGCAGTCCACGGATGGATCCGGAATGACTCATTCAGCTCGTGGACGTGATCCTTTATGGTCCGTTTTGGATCCCTCATTCCCCCAAGCATCTGGCAGTTCTCTGGAAAGAACGGCGGGCGAGTTTAGAAGCCAACAGCGGATTAAGAGACTAAGAAGCTTGAGCCTGGGTTTAGCGTTTCCTCTCTAACCAGTGTGTGGCTGGAGCGAGGCGTTTGCTGAGCCTGTCCATTATGGAAATGACGTGTGAGAGCAACGCGGGCTCTCGGAGCCACCAAAGCGTTTGGTGGTAGCCATCCCCTGACAATGCCAGCCGCCGCGCATGGAGATTCTCGAAACGACTGTACTTCCAGTTAATTTCGACTAAGGTCTCACTTTCGAAGTGAGTCTGAACTGTCGTGACCTCTGACGGACTTGGCGGAGGCAGGTGAGCGAAGATCACCATCCACTGACTCCCCACTCATATGTCAAGCATAACGTTCGTAGATAGATAGACAGACTCTGATTGGTTTGAAGTTTTGCGCAGAGATCAGTCTGGACTTTGACAGACACTGCTGGCGTGTGAAACATTCCAGTACACACATACCTGTCTGCCATTTGAACGTTGCGATGAGCGTGAGAGTCAGGGAATTAGAACAAGAGAAAAGTGCTTCTGAGGCTCGTAGTATGCGACGCACCACGAGCGATCTGCGATGTAGCTCAGCGAGTACGTGCGCTGAATTCAAGTGGAAATGGAAGCCCCTGTGTCGTCTCGGGAGTGACGTTTCGAGTCTCAAGTCTGTGCACCACTGGAGAAAACTGGAGGCTGTAATGATAACGAGCTTCTCCATTCTCGATCGCCGCATTGAGAGAGATGGGGTTCAGCAGACGCAGAACAGAATCGCCAAGAGCGGCTAGAAGTAACAAGACTAAGAGCAAGGTCTGGTTGCAAACAGTGAATGGACTGTTTTTGTCTCCTCCATCACCTCGCGCGAGACGTTGCCGCTTTCATAGTGCATGTCAATCCTGGGGTGTCGTTCGTACTGCGGTACGAGCAGGAGCCAGAGCACGCGCGACAGGTACGACTCGCTAGACACCCAGACTAAAACCGATATATCGATACCGGTATACATGAAATCGACATTTCACCCATGTTTAGATATTTGATATTTCGGGTTAATGGGTTGTTCTGGAGGACACCTTTTGATCCTTTGACTCAATCTGACATCAAGTATTCGATTATAAAGTGATGACAGTACTCTCGCTGCCAGTCACTTTGAGCTGATCAATCAACTCTATTTCCAAGTCGCAACCCCAAAGGATCAATTGAAAATGGCTGGCAAAGGCGAGCTCAAGAACGGCGCGGGCGGCCCCGCGGCCAAGAAGCGCAAGACGACGCCCAAGGCAGACGATACGCCGCTGGTGCTGGATAAAGGTGCGGTTATTTCTCTCTCTGTATGTATGCATGGATCTGTATGTGGTCCCCTGGTCAAGGCAGCTGACGAATCGCTTGCTGCATGGCTTTGCTGCATACAATCCAGCGGTGACGCAGGATGAGATCATGGAGCCGCACGAGCTGGTGGCTAACACGGAGATCCATAGCGCGATGCAGTCCAAGCTCTTCTTTGAGTGGCTCATCTACCCCATGCCGCTCGAAGAGTTCTACAACACGTACTGGGAGAAGCGCCCGCTCGCGATCAAGCGCAAGTTCCCAAAGTACTACGACGGATGGTGCGTGACCCTGCCAACCAATTGTCTGGCTATCAACTGTACGAGAGCTCATGGTATACTAACTGTCGCTGTCTTCATGTTACCATTGCAGGTTCAGCAAGGATGAGATCGACCGCATCCTCAAGCAGCACACGCTCGAGTACGGCGCGGACATTGACCTGACCAAGTACGTGGACAAGACGCGCAGCACGCTCAACCCGGATGGTGCCGCGACCGCGAAGGACGTGTGGAAGCACTTTGATGACGGCTGCTCGGTGCGTCTGCTGTGTCCGCAGAAGTACTCGGATGGCATCTGGAAGATGCTCTCGATCCTCGAGGGCGAGTGGGGGTGCATGGCCGGGTCCAACACGTATCTGACGCCCAAGGGGACGCAGGGCTTTGCGCCGCACTACGACGACATTGAGGCGTTCCTGCTGCAGGTCGAAGGCATGAAGCACTGGAAAGTGTACGCGCCGCTGGACGACGCGAACACGCTGCCACGGTACTCGAGCGGTAACTTCAAGCCGGAAGAGATCGGCAAGCCCATGCTCGAAGTGGACCTCGACGAGGGCGACCTGCTCTACTTCCCGCGCGGCTTCATCCACCAGGCACGCTCGTCCAAGGACAAACACTCGCTGCACGTGACCGTGTCCACGGGTCAACAGAACACGATCGGCAACTTCCTGGAAGTGCTGCTCCCCGAAGCGATCGCCGCGGCGATCAACAGCAACGTGAGCCTGCGCCGCTCGTTGCCGCGCGACTACCTCAGCTACATGGGCGTAATGCACTCGGACCAAACCGATGACACGCGCCGCAAGGAGTTCAGCGACCAGGTCAAGAACGCGCTGAAAGTGGTGCTCGGCGAGTCCATGGGCATGCTCGACGCTGCGGCGGACCAGATGGCCAAGAACTTCCTGATCGACCGCTTGCCGCCGTGCCTCGAGGACGAAGAGGAGAACTGCACAAGCGACAACAGCCCGCTGCTCAAGATTAATGTTAACACACAGCTCAAGCTGCTGCGCCACGACATCGTGCGCCTGGTGATCGAAGACGGTAAGGCCGTGGTCTACCACTGCCGCGAGAACTCGCGCCAGCACCACGAGACGCCGATCTCGCCGCTCGAGTTTGAACTGGACGACGCCGAGAGCATCGAGTTCATCCTGCAGAGCTACCCGGACTTCTTCCGCGTCGGCGACCTGCCGCACGAAGATCCGGCGGACCAGATCGAGCTCGCCAAGGCGCTCTACAAGGAAGGCATCCTCATGTACCAGAAGTCGTAGGCTGCTGGCTGGTACTGCTGCTGGTGATGATCATTCCTACCTGATGAGATGAGGGATCATAGCGGCACTTCGTTAATTTGAATATATAGATTCGCTTTTGAATATCGGTCGGTACCGTACAAAGTGGGATCGGTATGGCTGTTCAAATGGGGGCGTATGCGACCAAAGTTATAAACTTTCCATTCAAAAGAGACAAATTAGAAACACATGCGCCTACCGAGTCGGGATTGTTGGCTGTGGTTTATCACATTGCTGTGGCTTATGCGCTGCTTTACTGCGCGCTCTCGATGATCGTGGCGAACTCTGGCTTGAGCGAGGCACCGCCGACGAGGAAGCCGTCGACGTCGTGCAGCGCAATGAGCTCGGCGCAGTTCTTGCCGTTGACCGAGCCGCCGTAGATGATGCGTACCTTCTGTGCGATGTCGCCCGACACGTTGTCGGTGAGCCAGTGGCGCAGGTTCTTGTGCGCCTCCTGGGCCTGCTCTGGGGTCGCGACGACGCCCGTGCCAATCGCCCACACTGGTTCGTACGCGATCACGATGTGGTCCCACTCGGCGTCGCTGACGATGCTTGCGAGCGCCTGGGTCTGGCGCTTGAGCACGTCGAGGGTCTGGTCGGCCTGGCGCTCCTCGAGCGTCTCACCGATGCAGAAGATCACGTTGAGTCCGTGGTCGAGCGCGCGCTTGGTCTTCTTCGCGACGATCTCGTCCGTCTCGCCGTAGTACGCGCGGCGCTCCGAGTGGCCCGTGAGCGTCCACTTGAGACCAAAGTCTGCAAGTTAATATGAATCACAAGAGATACGATGACGCCATTAGCTTCATCGCCATACCACAAACAATGCTAGCAATATGCGAACAGCTCAGTCACGCAAGGCACTCACCGACCAAGTGCTCGGCCGAGATCTCGCCCGTGTAGGCGCCAAAGCCCGTGAGGCTCACGTTCTGCGCGCATACAGTGATGTTCTTCTGCAGCAGCTGCTGCGCCAGGTCCACGTGCAGCGCCGGCGGCGCCACGATCACCTCCACCTGCTCCGTGTCGATCTCCACCTTGTTGAGCACGTCCGCGAGCTCGCGCACCGACTGCTTCGTGCCGTTCTGTAGGAATTTCAAGAGCCATGCGCACAGAGCAAGAGAGCGTTAGTGTTACACATGTACGCCTACACAGAGAGAGAGAGAGAGAGAGAGAGCGAGAGAGAGAGAGAAGGGAGGGTCACGTACGGACTTCCAGTTGCCCCCGATAACGTATTTGCGGACGGCGGCCATGGTGCGTTGTGTTGACTTTGACTTGTTGCTTGAGCTTGCGTGCTTGCGGGGAAATTGCGGAATGGCGAGGCGTGACAAGCCCTGTGTGAGCTGCGCGGATTGAAGGATTGGATTCTGCTTGGTGGACGGGTGGGTGGGTGGGTCGGGTCTATGTGGCGCAAACCGCGGCTATTCAAAACGAGATACAAGGGATTTAGGTCTAAATAAATAGTATTTTCAAGAAAGATGGGTCCTCAATAATATAGTATGTTTAAATCATCTCACTTGAATAACGAGAAATATCTATTTGATGTTAGCTAGATCAGCGCATGCTGGGTATGTCTGGTGTGCAGAAACGCGGGTAAGTATTTTCAGTACCGTTTTCAAAGATCATAAAACACAGCAGCAAGATTAGACTTTGATTTGATTCGTTGTATTGAGTCATTCTATATTTGAGATGTAAAAGTGTTGTGTAGCTCTTAGATGGTACAGAAACGCGGTCTGCGTTTCTATTGTATTAGCTCTACCGTAGTATATCAATATGTACACTGGTTTGGTTTGCGGAGGTCAATCGATACTACGATATAAAGTGCGCACCAAAAGTTTAGGAAATTATCGTTTTTCAACTTTTCTTTAACACCCAGTCTCTGGTTCAAACAGACCGAAAATGGGTGTTTTTCGTAGGTCAGCCCGAAACCATTAAATCCGCTTCAACGTGAATTGGAGCGAGAACTGCATCATCGAAAAGCGCGAGACGAGAAAATATGAGTGGAGGTGTCTCATTTCTCAATTGCATACTCCAGCATCAAGCAATGAGCATTTGAAAATGACACCTAGGACAACTTGGTCACGACTTTTTCCTTTTCAAAAAGAAGCCAACTTTCTTCGAAGCTTCTTCAAATCACAACAAGACGATAAATGTGGGACGAATTCTCTATTTATGCGTAACCCCGCGTAACCATCATGTTCAAAGCATACTTACATAAATAGAGAGCGTCCTCACGATCTGCACAAGCGCGTCAATCTTTGAGCGACCGACCAAGAGCAACTAGCTACCCGCACACGCGCGCCAAGACAAAGTACCCAAGCAGCACCGACTGCAGCTCGTTCGCGCTCATGGGCGTTGAGGCAACTGGACCGCCGAGCTACTCGGCAGCTACCGTTGGCTCTCACCACCGCCCCGTGCGGCCGTTGAGGGGTAGAACAGGAGCAGGTACTGCTTGTACCATTGGATCGCCTTGAGCGCGTACGCTGTGGTCGTGTCGTTTGCTGTCTCACTCTGTTTCTTCTCCAGTTTGAGGCCGAACACCTCGGCTACTATCTCAGCGCACTCGTAGCTTACCTCTTGAAGCAGAGCGCAGTACGTGTCCAGGTTGGACTGTTCCTGCATCAACGGGCTCAGGAGGCTCAGGCGTCACAAGTGCATCGTGATCTGGCGCTTCATATCCGCCTCAAAGTGCAGCAGGCGCTTGTACAAGAGGCTCTCGAGCTGCAGAATACGGACGCGCTGTGTCACTGCCTAGCCCCATGATCACTGCTCTATCTTCCGCGGCGCTAATAGATTTCGCCAAACCCTCCGGCTCTACCTTCCGCGTCACAACCGGGAGTTAAGAGAACCAATCATCCAGGCCAGCTGCTGGCGCTGACGCTTGTTGTAGTATTCTCGTCCAATCTCTTACCAGTGCCACAGCTTGTCCAGTTTTGTCCACAGGTCCCGAACTACCAGTAGTGGCAATGTTCATCGGAAATTTTGGCCCAAATCAATCTGAGTACCAGTCAAAGAACCGGCGCTCGTATTCATTGGGTCCACTTGCGTATCTGGCGAACACTGCTGCTGTTTTGTACTCGACTCCAGCTGCTTCTGCATCTGCAATTGCTCCTCGCCGCGACAAAATCCGAGCGCTCGCGTCCAGTGTCAGCTCTTGGCTGCGCTGCACGAGTTCCTCAAATGTGATTCTCCGTGCATCCTGCTCGGCTCTCTAATGGTGTACTTTTTACAGGCCTCTCGGCCACTTATCCAAAGCTTCTCTCGCTGATTTTCGCTCCTGGTACCTAGGCTTTCTCCGTCTGGAACGAGTTCTGTAAAGCCACACGCTGCAGCTTGCGCTCGAGAAAGCGTCCTTAGACGCTAGTCTTGTTATTTCATCTTGACTTTGAGATAACTAATCTTGCTCTTCATTTGATTATCC